>UXGD01001383.1:0-35564 GCA_900474315.1 Torymus auratus
ACCTCTGAGACAATAATACAGAAACCATATAATAAGTTTGAGGAAATGAAGAATAATTGGCTACGGGTTTTTTTATCCCGAAAAAAGACCTATTGGCATTTATATTGCCTGTTAGAAAAAAAGTTGACAGTTTCGCCCATTTTTCAAAAAGAAAGTCTAAGATAAAACCGAATAATTTAGTTTATCAAAAAGATGAGTGATAAGATAAATATCGAAATTCTTGATCATAAGTCTTTCTTCAACTTTATTTTTCGTTTTTATTTAAAAAAAAAATAATGTCTCGATCAGAAGCTATCTGCGTGTAACATGCAAATAACAGTGTTTTTAAATCTTACGACAAACGAATGGCTTGCTAACTTTATAAAAGACATATTGAGGCAATCCCAATTTATTGTAAACGCTGTGCCTCCAAGGCACATCTCTTTGTTTTTTCTGCTACGGCACTTGTTTTCTTGAAATTTTTTACACCTCTTCTTGTTTGTTTTATAACCAATGGAGATTGCAATTCTCCGCAGGGCAATAACCCAAAATTTCTCCATTGGTCGAAAAAAAAATAACAGAAGATCAATCGGAACGTTAATTAAAATAAATTTAACGACCTATAAAAAATGATCGTTTCCACATATCTGTTTATTTATAAAGAGAGAAGCGCTTTTTTCCAGAATTTCAAACTATCGAAATAACTAAATTTCTGTCTACGTTAATTTTTTGGTATTTTTTGTAATTTTACCGCAAATAAATAATTAACATTCCCCAGAATATAACGTAACTTAAAAGGTAACGTAAACGAGGTAACATTTTGGCGTTGAATTTTTTTCTTTGGCCTGTATGGCGCATAAACACTGAATAAATTTATCTAATTCTGAAAAATGTAAATGCTCCTCAAGATAAAAAGATAAGAAAAGTCGTGTACGAAATTTCTCTTTTGGATTCTGCGCGCATTCCTTGGCGTTATAAGAAATGATTATATAATGATTATGATGTCCGGTTCGCATGCTAATATTTGAACTACTTAGGTTTCTCGAAATTGTCGTACTTGCTTTGACAGCACGTAAGGTTGAATATAGTTACACAGTGTAATATATGTGGCCAGTTTTATGTAATAATTTTATTTCTCTTGTATTTAAATATTTTTAATAATTGTAGTTCATTTTATGAGGTTAGGATTCTAAATTAAAGGTATTTTAAATTAATAAAACCTATTCTTACTCTATTTAAACGTTTGCAAACAATTTTCAAAACTCTTTATTGAAACTTATTTCATCACTCAACAAAGCCCTATATTCCACTGACATCTCACCGCCAGCTTGAACCTGCCATAAACTTCCCGTGAAACCGTGGGCGGACAAAAATCTCCCCGAGATTCCCTCGTACCGAGAAAATTTCCTTACATAACAACGACGCAACGCGAAAAATTTAGTTTGACGAAATCCCTCGCGTGCGTGCCCACCCACAACGCGCTTTTCCTTATCTCTTCGCGCTTCTGTTTCTCATTCCGGGCGTCCCCCCGCTGGGTTATTGCGACAAGGAGCCGCGCGACTGCCAATTTCACTATAGGCAAGAGTCAGCTCGCGGTGGGTCTTGTATTCTAATGCGGGCCCGCAGCTATTAACGTCGCGATGAATTAGGATTCGGACAGGGGATTTCGCGGACGGATTGATGCGGATCGCGTGGGTCGTTAGATGTGTAGCGGGACGAATACATTAGGGAACCGATGCGTGTAGAAAGTCTGACGGGATTAGATAATGATCGCTGGGCGTGGTTGTTGGTATTGTCTTATGCGTAGTAGAAGACACGCGAGATCGAAAGAAATTTGACGATATTATGTGATATGTTGTGATCAAATTAGAACCAACCTGATGGCTTAGGATATCTAAGCGAGGGTTTTCTGTATGAAGTATACTATAAAGAATAGTTGTTTGATCCTTAGTTGGGCAGAGTTGGTAAAATAATTTTTTATTTATTTATTTATTTATTTAAACGGGCAAATTGCCCTTTACAGAGTATATAAATTTTTATTTAAATATTACGAAATCTTGTCGATTTAACGAAAAATTGAGTTATGCAACGAATTAAAAAGAATAATGCCGCATACATATTCTCGATAATGTCCCAAGACCTCGTATATACAAAACTATACACGTGGGTGTACAGTGATCGTGTCAGGAGCCTCGCGACAAGTAATTAATTAATTTTATTAAATTTCGATATTCCTTTGAAAAACTCTCATCTTTGTGAAGAGTGCCAAACAATCGAACGCGTGATACGACGTCTCACCCACGTGTACGACAAAAAACGTCTGCTGTTGATTCTTTTGGCCGAGCGCATGCGCGGGATGCAAGCTCCGCCGGGCGAGCTTACGCGCCGCCCCCGGCGAGAGAGATGGCCACGCCCACCTGTAGCGGCAGAAGCTTGCGCCTCATCTGAAATGTATTTTTTCGATGAAAAAAGTGTTTGGCTAAGGATTTATAGTTGCAGCGACTTTTGAGAGAAGCACGAAAATAGAAAATGGTATAGTTGTCGTTGTTTGTTGAATAAACAGATCGAAGCCGCTTTGATTTGTGTCTTCAGAGCAGGAAGATTTTTAAAAGTTTAAGCTTACGAATTAATGGCAGGTTCATTGTTCCGAGAAAAAGTAAAAAAATTGATCGCGATAAAGAATGTCTGCGTTTATTCTTGGAAAACTTGGTGTAAAAATATTTTGATTGTATGAACAGCCACGCAAGTTATTCGCAGAGTATTAATAATTCCGTTTTAGTTATATTTATAATCACATCACAACTTAGTCGCATCGTGCTTGAATGAAAGCTAATGCGTAGCATCTGATTTTTATAGAATTATTATATGTGCCAAAGAAAGTAATTCAAAGTAGAGCAAATCGACAAAAAAATTATAAAATGTAAATGCTTGGATATGAATCTATAAAAAAAAACTTTCATTGAAACAGATAACAAGCTATAAGTGCCAAAATCATTGGTATCAGCCGAAACAATCTGCCCGAGATACCCGATAAAATCGCGTTCATTATCGTTCAATTTACGCATGTGGAGCATCTCACTTACATTTGGCAAGAGATATGTTAATGAATTTCGTTGTAATTTCACCATTTGCCGGAAACGCTGTGCGCTTTCCACCAATTTCTCAAGAGAGTATTTTTAGGACAAGCGCGCGTATCGGTGGCTGCGCGCCTAAGCGAATTCAAAGTGATTCAATTAAGCCCGCTTCTTTTAATGCTGATGCAGTGTACGAAAAAAAAGCTAATTTGAGGGGAAAGAGTGTGAAGATTAGCAAAACTATTTTGTTATTGCACACTTGAAGAACTTTCCTTATTACTTCTATAAATATATACAAAATGAACTAATCGTCCTTGATTCGCGAGTAACAATTAAATTTGCATCGAACCGAATATTCTTATGTATCAATGGACATGCAAAAAAAAACATAAATTCACGTAAGTATACGGAAGAACGAGGAACCAAAAAGAAAAAAATGCAAAAACATCTTTCGCTTATAGATAGACATTCGAATCCTTGCACGAAGTTAATACCGATGTGTAGTACATTGTCCGGATGACTCAATGGCGAAAGCAAAGGACGGATCGCGATTACAGGCGCGCGCGAGTGCGTGCGATCATGCATATGCATGCGTCGTTCCGCTCCTTGTAATTGGGCAACGTTACGAGGCTCGCGTCTCCTCCGCTTTTTTTTCCTCATCCGTGGAGGCTCTAGAGTGGATAATATTGTGAACTTTTTTTTCTCCGTCGCTGCTTTTAATTAGTCCGAGGGATGCGCGTTTCGTAATGCGCGCGCGTGCGAGAAGCTGCGAACGTGTTGACGTCAGACAATGAAAGGTTGAATTAATTTAACGAGTTATATTTTAATAGGTTTTAGCGTTTTATGTAAGGGTAAAATAATTTCACAAGTGTAAGGTGCTATTAGTTTTGCGTTTTATAATTAGCGAATCGTGTGATTCAGGATTTCATTAACTTTAAGTTTTGTTGCATTGCGTGAATACGATAGGAATAAAAGAAAAAATAAAAGACAAGCTTGTTTCAAGTTTAATCTGATATGACATTGGTTGAGTTTTAATTTTTCTTTTTCAGATCGAACTCCGAACTAAATTTCTTCCTATTAATACATTTTTCATAATTAGTTCCTTCCGAGTGAGATTTTTTTGTACTTAATCTAGAAAGTTTTAAAATGCCAAGCAATTTTTTTTAGAGCATCACCAATAAAATGCCGTTTAAGACCTCTGAAAAATCATAAAAAGCCTACTTTCGTTACGTGATCCACGATGCTAAAAGCGTTTCGATTCATCAGATCGCACTTATGTGTTCCGGTGCGATCAAACGGAACTCGACCGAACGGTCATTATGGCTTTTAATTTTCGAGATAACATCGACATATTTTGTTGGCGGGAATAAGAAATTAGCGAACCAGGAGAATTTCGTTGGATTAAAAGCTGATGGGTTAATATTAACTTTCGTTTTAATTTGGACTATTAAAAATATTTGTATACAGTGGACGTGCTGCAGAAATCGGACTGAAATTGATTTCTTTCATTACATAACTGTTTTTGGCACTACCTTCTTAAATATTATAAAACAGGTAACCAGAAAAAGTACCTGTACAAAATTTACTCAAGTTTCGTCATTTTCGTTAAAAATATAATAAGAGAAAAACGCATTAATTGTACATCGATGAATAATACTCAACTACATACCTATTATATTAAGATTTAGAGTATTAATAACATGAAGAGATCGAACTTGTGTCAAAATTTAGTAGTAACTTAAATATATAGTATACAAGTACACACACTTTAATCTTTTGTATCCGTTTTGCTTAATTGAATATAAATTAAAGTATTTTAATTATTAATATGATGTATTTTAATGATGTACTTAATTATAGCACTATAAAGATACGGCTATTAATTTTAATAATAAATGATCACCTATTCTTTTTCTCTAAAGAGAAAGCTTGACGTTAATAAATTTTTTGTGCCAGCTTATGTTATCCCAACAGTTTATTATTTTTGAATATTACGTATTAATTTTTTTTTCAATAATGTACAAAAGAATTATGTGATTTATAACTTTGTTTTCTTGATCAATAGTCTTATTTTTCTTACTGACAAACATTTCTTATTTTTATTGTGACTGATGTAATTTTCAACGTTATTAGTGAGAATTTTACCCTTAAAAACTAATTTTTGGAGATAACAACAAATAATAAAAATTATGTAAGAGAAATGCAGATTTCAATATTTGAGGATTTAGACATTGTAGACTGACTAAACTAGTACTGCTAAATTGCTAAATAGTATTACTAAAATTGACTACTTTATTTTAAATGATTCTTTTATGGAATATTTCTTTAGTAAAGATTATTATGGCAATATACAATTTCCATAAATAACTTGGAAAGAAACTCAACCACAACGGGCGCGATGATGAAACTGAAATAAAATATAAGGTATACAGGTGAATGAAATGAGAAATCGAATTGCACTGGTAGCAAATAAATTAAGGTTGTCTTATATGAACACGAGACCTCGCGACAAAAATAAAGTATAAATGGCAAAATTGGTTTTCGTTGTTGCTGCTCCGCGTATGGCACGTCCCATTTTACAACTGAAATCTGGTATTTTGATATTCAGAAAAAATTTTTAAGAGTGATAATAAAAACGATAGACGTAGATTTTAACAAAACGTAGACTGCACATTTAGTGCACATAAAGTTACCGAGCCGACTGAATAACATCTTTGACTGCATTTTGAAAAATATGAATAACTTTATATAAATATAAGCAAAAAAGTACATTTTAATTTGTTTTGAAATTCGAGATAATGTATTTTTTTTATCGTAATGTTTGATCATGTTTTGCCCATTTTTATTTATTTAATAATTCTAATAAAAAAGGGCACATTAAATAAGTTACGTTGCGATTATTCAACTGAATATTCATAAAAGAACGGATGCCTTTTTTTCTCCGGCTGATCAAAAATTATTACAGCATCAGTGGCTACTTTCATAAACACCAAAATACATGTAATTTCAATTGAATTCACAAAAAGATGACCGTTACTACAACCGTCGACCGCAAATTCGAAAGGATATATTTATAATACATGCTGCACCACAACACCGGTACGCGCGAGAGAGGAAACCGGAGGTGTCGACTTGGAGAACAAGTTTTCGCTCATCGAGAAAGCGCGTGCCTCTGGTTGCGCAATCGCCAGGATAACGGAAAAGCTCAACGCCTCTCCCCTCGAGTGCACTTAGCTGTACAGACGTGTGACGCTCTTTCGAGACGACTTCCGACTTGGGATACACTCACGCGTCAACTTGCCATGCAATGTACCGATGGCTGCGTGAGAAAATCGATTTGTCGACGAGTGGCATTGACGAGGTGAGCCGGGCGACACCGTCTCGAAGACGTGCTGACGAGGTGGAGAGTATGTCGGAAGTGGCTTATTCTTTCGGGCTATTTTACGCTCAGGGCTTGCTGATAATGTTTTCGGCTTTCTCGAAGAGAAAGCCGAATTGTATCGGCCTCTTCTATGTTCTTGCCGCTCGCTTGATTATAGCTATGGGGGATAAGTCAGTCGTAAAAATTTGCAAAAACTGAAGCGTTTATTTATAAGATCGAGGTCGAGAATGTGGTTTCGCTTATTATGAGATATTTTTACTGGTTTATGATTAATATATATGTATATAAATTCGGTACTTATGATATGCAGATGAGCACAACAACAAGCTTTTTATGTATTTCTTTCGTTTTATTAACTTTTTACAGCATTTTTGAACATCTGTATTTCAAAGAACATTGTCTGTGACTCATAACTACATTTGAGATAATTAAATGAAATTCATCAACGCCTACGCCATCTACAATCTGAGACAATCGATGTCAATACGAACGTCGCGTCCAAAAAATTCGATTGAATAACTTTGGATTAATCGACACCGAGAAAACATAACAAAGTGTCACTCATCAATCTCTTTGAAAGTCCAGAGAGCTGACTTTCTTCCCGTGCGCAAAATTTTCCGTGCGCAGGTGCGATGATGTATATAATTTTTCTTAGTTAATTTCTCAGGTGCACGCGTGTAGTTTTATGCAACGCACTTGTAAACACGCACATACATTATAATTACGCGAGTGCGTGAAAATTTTCCACGACTTGCCGATATGGTGTCGAACATTTTCGCGCAAGACAAAGCGTAACGTGTATTTAATTAAAAAGTCACGGTTGGTCAACGAAAGAGTGAGAGAGGCTGAACGTCCGGTTCCCTTATACAATTTTTGGTAACAGAGAGCAGTCAATATATGTATTCTTATACTTTTACTTTCGGAATGCACTTGCGCCTTTTCCAAAAGATCGGCATCCCGATTTTGAAAACTCGCGCGCGTTAACTTTCAGCTTGGAACAAGTTAAACGTTACACGCGCCGTCGCGCGTTAATCAGGGCCCGCATATCAATTGTATTTCTGGTTTTCGGCGAGCAAAGGTAGTCATTCCACTGGGTGCATTAAAATTCTTTTCTCCGAAATGGGAACGTTAACGCGGAGTTAATATTCACGATCGCCGCTCATGTCTTTTTGGACGCGGTTGTTTGCTTTTTGGGACGGCGCGCGAGACTTTGAACAGAAAGGCGGTTTTACGGGGCACATGCGCTCGGTATTACGTAAATTGCGGTAAAGTGCATATTATGCGAGAGCGATACAAGCGATTCTGCGTATAAATTTTCAATTTAAAGTGCGCCTCGCGCTCTCGAGTTGGCAGCTCAAGTCGCACTAAACTATGCTACATTATTTGATTTGGAAAATCTGAGGCTTTACATAATTGAAAAGTTGGCCTTCACTTCCGAACCTTTATTTCCACGCTGATATTTACAAGCCTTCGAGGCGTTCATCAAATTGACATAATTTACGAAGCTTGTTAAAATACTTTCTTCTCTAATGTATTCCGACTTTTAACTAAGCTCCGCATTGTGGTTCAGTCTTATTTAGAAGTGTTTGCTGAAAAATGTGCAGCAACTACATCACTTTGGAAAACGCTGACAGCAAAAGTTGCTTTGAAATTAATTAGAAAGTTATTCGTAAAATTACTCTTTTAAAAGATTTCCCGACACACGCAAATATTTTCGAAAATATATAATCTATTGTTATCATTATAAAAAATGTTAATTTTTTTGCAAACTGATTGACAAAGTAAATATTTTAGCGTAAAGTCAAAACTTGCCAAGAATCGATATAGAAAAAGAAAACTTTCGCCTAAGCTCTTCTTAACAGTCGTATTATAGAATTTACCTTTTTCTCCACGTCGGAGTCTAGCGCGTCAAGTTGGCTTTCAGAAAACAAAACGCTCGCGCATGCACATATATATGTACACGCACTGGAAGAAAGCAGCAGCAGCGGTGACGTCTCCTCTAAACACGACCACTTAATGTCGCCCGGCGTCTCGCGGAAATTCGACACGGATCGTTAATGCATCGCGCAGCCGCGACTTCCGGAAGGAAAGTGTCGCGCACTGCTCTTTTGATTCGCGCGCAAACACTCGTTAACCACGTTTACCCGGCTAGCGTTTCTCATGCAGATTGCGATTACTCAAGTTTTTTTATTCTCTATGACGAGCCGCCCATATGACGTCGGTCGAGTGTATATAATGTGTCTCTTATACTGTGTGTAATTTTGCATCGGAATCTGTGCGCGTGCGTGTGAATATATATGGCTTGCGTGAAACTTGAGAGAAAAATTCGTATGTATATACTTGAGGTGCAGAATTTCGTTCACTTTGCGAGCGCGCAATTACAGAAGTCACTTTTGAGAAGTTATGGGAAAATTATATGCGCGAAGGCGCATGATTACCTCGGCGCCTCTTATTCTCTGCCTATTATATGAGGAGTAAAGACAGCGTCGCACGCGTAGGTATATTATTGATTATGTAAATATGCCGGTCGATTGATGGTTCTTACGGAGCTACTTACGCGATAACGAGCGTTTAACTCCAGTTCTTATATATGACTAATTGACGAAACGAGTCAAGTGAGAAATAGGGCAGAAGTTTTTCATGTTTATCATTCACTCGAATACACGGCAAAAGGGAAAATTAGACCCTCGAGTGGAGAACCAATAAAAGTAGCGGAAAAAAGTTCAATTGAAAATCCATCAGTAAAGGTAAATGTTTACGTTATGCAGAGTAAACTGGGCATCAACTGCACGAGTCGCCGTAAAAGACGCAAACTTGTGAAATTTACTGCTCGCAGGCAAATTGTCCAACCACAAAACCGCGCCGAAAACAGCCACGAGAGTAGCTTCCGAATGCGCACAAATTATCCATGTATACGCGGTCCGCTTTCAAAAGCAGCGAGGTAAAAGTCCGGTATATAGACGCAGCGATATATTCGGGTTGAAAGAGCTCCGATTGATTGTAATCGGCGCGAAGTACACGTGTTCAACGTGTTTTGTATCTGCTCGCGTACGATGACGAGCGTTAGATTGCAGGCAGGCTCGCTTGATATTCGCCGCGCGTCGGAGCTCGCGGCTTTTGGCGAATCAAACGGTTTTGCGCGTGTGGCTAGCGGCGCCGATGAATATTTCACGCGTCTTTGTACGAGAATTCCTCGCCGTCTTGTTTCTTTCCACAATTATGTGTAAAAACTTTTCAAGAAAAGAAATTCTACTTGTCATCAACGTTCAGGTTAGCGTTTATTTATCAAATTTTAAATTTATTCTCTTGCATATATGTTGACCAAAACACCGCAAGATTTAGCTTGACCAGGCGCAGAGCTAACGGAATCCTCGCAGCATTGTTGCGACGCCGGTGATGCAACGGTTGCGTATAGGTACACGCACGGGATAGGGTCCGGTGCGTGCAGCGTCCGAATCGTCGCTCGCGTTGCGCAATGCAATTATCTATATTTAGAAGGCACCCAGGCTATTTTCGGCAGTAGCTTTCGGTGTATACGGGCTGCTGACACGCCGCGGCGCGCGATGTGTTTTGAGAAATGAGCGCGTTTATGGCGCTTTTATATACGCTCGTGGAAAGATTCGAGGAGGATTTGTTTGTCTTTCAGCTTCTTACAACGTTAAGTTACTTCCGAACATCTTTAGTAATGCTAAATTAATTACAATATTAATTAGATATGCGGAGTACTTTGTCAAAATAAATCATAAAAAATATCAATTTTCGGTCGCGTTATACAACAATAACAATTAATAACTTCTTGAAAATGATTTACGAAATGAATAATAAATCATCTTCAAAATCTTGCACCGAAACTTTCCCGGTATGTTTTAAGAAAGAGACGACTGTTTTGCACTATTATATACAGCTACTTATATGAAACCGCGCAAACGTTCCGACACTTATCGACTCGGCGAAACTCATCAATTATATGTTAATTCGAGCCATTCGCACGCGTTACACGCATAATCGCTCTCATAAGCGCGCGCGTGCGTCACACCTGTTCTCGCTCTCACTTTCGACAGCGAGGAAAGAAAAAACAAAATTAGGAACCAGATCATTTCCCCCCTGTACAACGTCCTTGCATACCTACGTACAAACGTGCGCGCGCGCGCGCGACCTCGGCCTTTTGCGCAACGACAAGCGTATTATAGAGCGTGTACCGAGAGAAAATAATATCGTGTACGCGAGATGCGCGTTTAATTAGTGCAGAGATACACGCGCGCTGACGTAATTATACATCTTAAAGTACACCGCGAGGCTGTCAGGATAAATCGTCGGGTAACATCAGCCCTTGCGCAACAGAGTGCATATCCCACTTGCGCGGGCTATGGCAGATGGGGGGCGAAAATTACGGCGGCAGACGCTCCGTTGGGCAAATACGTGCTTTATGCGGCGCGGCCGAGGAGTTTATAGGTTGACAGCCGACCTTGATGAGACGAGGAAAGTCTCACATTGTACTTGATCTTTTTAATGGGACGATTTAAGTGGCTGTATGTCAAGTGACTTCTTTGTCTTCTAAGGTAAAACTGCCATTACTGGGACAACGTAAAAAGTCAGCCCTATACCGGGACAGTAATCTAATACATATGAACTTGAATCATAAAAGTTCTGATTCTTATGAAAGTAAAATAAACTTGCTTTTATACAGTTAAATCGACTGTGTAAAATGTAGAATTTATTGTTTTTTTCCGTGGTGTATATAAAAAATCGAAATGGGCAGTGAGGCGACATGGGTTTTGGCGATATTTAAAAAATGAGAAATTATTTTACGCTGCAAATTTTTTTGATTATGGCTAAAGTTGTAACAAATGTAGGTACCCAGTAATGGTTGTTTTATTTTATATTAAATTGAGGAAAATTCCACCACGCATGGTTTCAGGATTTTTTAAGAAGATGCACATATTTTTGACGGTCTTTGAAAGTGAAGCTCCGAAACTTATTTCATTGTTTAGAAAGCGAAAAGATATACTTCATTTCGAGCAGAATTCGGCCGTTTAAAAAGCGAAGAAAGTTTTAAAATAAATTCTACATTTAAATTAGCTTCCTTATTAATTGTAGTTTACTTTAGTAGATAAGTATTATCAGACGCTTATTCTCGATGAAAGATTCAACTTTTTTTAGCATTTGCATTTCAAAGTATCACTTTAGTTTTGCTTATTTTAATTATTCTCGAATGATCGTCCCAAAAGAGATATCTCGATTTAGATAAAAGCCAACTTTTTTAATAAAAAATAATGAGTACATGATGATATATGAGCATTTTCTACTTATCGACGTATCAATAGAAAGTAAGCATCTAAAAAATCTGTTTCGTATATCTAACGTAAAAAAAGGAAGTATAACGTACGCGATTTTTCCATTAGGACCTTAAATTTTAACACGCATCCTCTTATGAGTTCGCTGGGCGCTGCTTTCCAAACGACAGGTGTACAATAATACGCTTTCATCGCTACCGATGATACGCTCTATCCGATTTGCCGACTGTTGAGCAACGCGCCACATGAAGACGTCGCGCGTGACTCGGATTATCCAACCGAATATGAGCGATCCGATCCTCACCCTCCTTGCGCAACGCGTGCCATATATTATCTCTAAATTTCTTTCTTTATACGATTGTCGATCGTCCTAAAACGTATGGGCTGCAGTTGCGCAACTCTGGCTGTGTTTTTGCCTTGTTTTCTTTTCTGCAAAGACGAGTGTAAACACAGCCGAGTTACGTTAATTTGGCATTTACGAGCGGGCTGATAAAGGACGCGAGAGTGGAATCGTTCGCTTTCGTCGGAGGAATGTCGAGAGTTGAGTCAGCGCTCTCGTCGTTCGTGGAAGCGGTGAAAATTTCGTTACCGCGAATCTAATGCTGCGAGAGGTATATGTGTCAGGGTCAAGTGGTTTGACGCAGATTAAAATTTTTAATAAAATTATTATTATGTGACGAGATCGTTTTTTTTTTGGACTTCCAAGTAAATGAAGTCTCAATGAAAGAGCTGGCTTTTTATTTCGAATACAGACTCTTTTCTGTCGGGATTCAGACGACAGCAATCGCGAGGCCAATTAGCTTTTTATATCAAATTGAGTTGTACGTAGGCTCAGAGATCGCGCTCTCAAATTTACACGTCAGTCAGCGTTAAAATCGAGCCTGAACAATTTAATTTAGTAGTGTGCAGTTCGTTAACCGCGGCCGCGAATTAAAGCTTATTAAATAACACGCGATCCGATATATCGAGGCGCGCATGCGTGTCTGTCTCGCTGGATTGAGTTTACTCTACTTGACATGCGCGTCTCGCGTCATTTAATCGAAACCGATTTTTTTTTTCAACTCCTTTTTTTTAACGAGAAATTCGAGTTTTCTATTTAATTATAGGCTTTAAGTTTTAAAGATGCTGATGTCAGGGAAATTAATTGCACGAGGCGTATATATGGAAGATGCGCTTCGCATATATGTTATTGAGCGAAATTTAATCAAGTGGCCGTTTTAATTTTTCAGTTTTCTTCAATATAATGTTAATTATACATTTTACAGTTTCAGATTCATCAGAAGTTCTTCAGGCTCTTATAAGTGAAAGAAGATGAATATTAATCATTAATTATTTTTCGAATCTAATTGGATATTACTGTTATACAATATATTTTATCCTGTACAAGGATAAAGTTCGTTTATCACTTTTTCCATATAAGTTCAGATTATGATGAAATATCAATAAAGAATATATATATAATAATGACCTATTCCTTTATTTGAAATGACAATAGCAAGCCAACTGTATAGCAACGCTCCATTCGCAATCCCAATCTAACAATACCGACCGTAAAACCCTCAACTTGAACTTGCATTCTTCATCCTTTTATCTCTCGCGTCTTCCTACGCTCGCCGACAATATAAGCCGGTATACCCGCTGTGTGTACCTATATACACAGAGACGCAACGCGGCACTTTCACCGATAGACTTTGCGCGCGCAGGCCGGTGATTACGGGTCCCGCGGCGCTAATAGAGCCGCGGTATTGACACTGACGGAAGCCAAGCGCTAAACTGGCCGTTTAAGGCCGCGCGTGCACGGCTCGTTTAATCGTTCCCAGCCGCGGAACGGTTTTTGTGTTGTGTTGGTAAAGCGGAGAGGAGGTTTGGGTTTGTTTTGGTGGCTTATACTGTTTTGTTTTTGGGCGTTATTCCTCATTAACGTATAGTTACTTGAAAAATACATGTTTTTGATTAGAAAATTATTTATCCTAGTGTCTTGTTTTTTTTCTATGGTTCCGTTTAATTAAATTCCAGATATTCAGATATTTCTTATATTACCATGGCCCGGCATTAAATTAACTATTTCATAAAGTGGTATATACATTTTTTTTTTAATTTTAGCTTACCTTGGTTTTGGCTAATACAGCTGTACGGTGAATATTCATCATGATAATTTTAATATTATGTATTTCCCACGTAAATTTTCTTGTGATTTTCGTTCTTATTTTTAGAACTGTGCTCATAAAAGATAATTGAAAAAGATTCCATTTTAATATAAAAAAAAATTGATTTATTGTACCAATTATACTTTAACATCTTACACGTCTTTATAAAAGTTTAATATAGTTTTAAATTAAAATACAATCGAAAATAATGTTCTCGGCGAGGCAGAACTATAATGTCGGAAAAATTCCGAAAGGTTTCTCAAAGGGTCTTCATAAACGAGCCGATGATTAAGTGCCACTACACTGTACAAAGTTTACTTAAGCGTTACTTCACTGAATATTACAAAGTACTCGGGCGTTCACTGTAATACCAATTATCCGTGGCTTTGAATGTATTATGAAGGGTCAGATACATGTTACTCAAAACTCCCGGTGTCGACATAAACTCACGTTCAATTAGAAAAATTTCTGACCCGAATAAATTTCACATGTATACGAAGAGGTCACGTATGTCTTTCGAATTTATGAGTTTGGACAGTAAGATTTACTGTTAAAACGCACATGTGCCTTTCATTGTAATTCATTTATTATTTACGATGGATGGGCTCGTTAGTTGATATAGTTTTAGAAATTACATGAGTTAGAAAAACAAAGTTGCCAGTCACCGGCAAAACCATATTCATTCAATGACATGGAACGTTCCAGACGCAAGTGTAACTTTTTGTTAATGTAATTACGTCACCAAGTGCAGTATATTTTCTACAAATGGCATGACACAGGGCGAGTGAATGAGCATCATATAGTTAAAAATCTGCATTGAAAGAAACAAAAACGTCAGCGGAACTATCACTTTCATCTCCCGGAGTCATCGTTCGCTTGGGGGCCTGCAGCAATTCCGCAGGCCCATCATCAAAAGGAGCGCGCGCGCAGCGTAATTTCCGCTTTCAATTAAACCTTCCCATATCCTCGTGCTCCTCTTATGACAATGCCTATGAGCATCTCTCGGAAAGAAAAGGAAAGCAGCGCGTCTCTTGTGTGTGTGCAATTAAAAACGCGCGGCAGCGGCGGTGGCGTTGCGCCACGCGACACACGTCGCGCGTAAATTAGCGGCGCAAATAAAGCGCCGCTCTCGGCTCGTAAATAGCCGAGCGCGCAGTGTGCAATGCACCGGCCGAGAGTGAAAGTATAGTATGTGGAGAAGAGCGTGACCATCCCCCGCGCACGTGTCTTACCGCACACAGAGGAGCTTGCGCCGCTCTCCTTCTTCAACTGATCGGGTTTGCTCCTTTTGCAGGAGCTTCTTATGTCCAGGCGAAAATTAGTGTCTTGAGTACACGCGCGCGTTATGCAAAAATGTTTCGGTTACGTATAAGGCAGGAATGTGCATCGTTCCTCTTATAGCAGCCGCTGTGTGGGGAGGTCCAGTTGGGTTTTGTTATGCGTTTTATGTAAATGCTCGATTAATTTGAGCCTGGGCATAAAGAGTCCAAAGAAAGGTGTACTTTTACTTTCAATCGAGAGCTGATAAAGACAAGTTCCACGATTATCTTCATGGGTAAATTCCTTTGCTTACTTGCTGTGAGACACTGCTCAATATTATATCGTAATATTTATGCAATACTATTTATTCTTTGATATGCATACACGTAGTAGGAATAGAGTATATCGCTTGTGAGACACTTTATATGTCTTGTACCAATTCTCGGCAATATCTATCTATAGAGCACCATTTTACAGAGTCTTACGAAACTTTAAATATAGGACTGGAAAGATGTCGATTTAATCGATACCTGCTGTCGATTTAATTGCTTTTCAAGTACATTCTTTCGAGACGTTATTCAATTGAAAGCAAAATTTTTGCATTATCAATCATTTTTTTAATTTCGACTTCCTGTTCCGAGGGGAAAGCGACAAAGGTAACGAGTCGGATTAAAACTGCTTTCTTTATGTAAGGATATATTAATCCTTTTTTTTCTCCAATTCACAATTCTTACGTGTTCTATTCAGTTACTGGAGGATGGAAAGTTACATTGCTTGCCAGCCGAGCCATTGTACGAAGACGTTTTCTTCCCTCGCTGCCGACAATGAAACTACAATCAGTAAATGTCATGGGCGACGCTTCATCTCTTTCACATTATATTCTTCACCAAGTTAAAATACAGCACGTCATATAACTTTCTGCAAGCTCATTACCGAAAACAAAAAATTAAATTCAATAAATTTTCCGAAAAAAAAACTTCTATCGCTTCCTCCTCGAGTAAACCATTCCGCGAAAAAAAATTTCACTCTCCTCGACTCGGTGCACTCATAATTAGAGATTAGCCTGATTTTTCACCTCCCCGCGAACGCCTTATCGCGTTCAAACATAAACTCCTCTCTTTCCGTCTATAATACCAGAGATTATTTCAACAAAGACGAGAACATCACGCACGAACAATGAAAAATAGGAATTCACGTACCAACGGGTTTTCGCACGGATATCGCGCATTCGCATCCCTGAACTTGACAAGAGAGTTCGCACGACGATGTCTTGGCTCCCACGGCGTATTGCAGCTCTATAGCTGCGTCTGCCTTTGCGTAAGGAGTTGTATGCCTATACATGACTAAGCATCTTTTTGAAGTCGGTAGGACCGAAGTACAGATCGATGCTTTCGCTTGGAGATAATGATTCAATCGGTTAACTGCGTTGTTCTAGACTTTTCCAAGATTTTCTTCCTTTTATTACCTTTCTTATTCGTGACTTGACTGAGTAGTAATTAAATCGCACGATTTCTGTACAGTTTAAAAAAACAGATAAATGGCGTACTATTGAAGATAATAACAATCGAATATATATTTATCGATGGAAGTATCAGGAAAATGCCAAGAGAAGGAAGGATCCCATAACAGGAAGCGCAAAATGACTTCTTATATAAACAAAAATAAATCCAATTTCAAAAGGATCAATCGGCATGAGCGTTGCTTCTCAAATTGAGGCTACTCAGCGGGATGTAAGACGCGCTGTGTCGACGCGCAATCGACACGTGATGCAACCCATCGGCTCTTGCGGAAAAAAAAGTTATTTCAATCGCTCGTTCCCGTATAGCTCAAGGGGGCTCATCTCTCCTCGCTTTCGCCTGGAATTTTTCGCAGATTCAACCTTTGTTTACGATGCTGCCAATCATTGCGTGGATCGATGAGGAAAAATTTGTGAATAAATCGTTAACGATTATTCAATTTGTCGCCCGGGCGCACATGGCTATTATAGGTAAATCTTGCGCCGAGGCGATGATAAACATTTTATTGCCCGCAAATTCGGCACGCGTGGTTCGGCTAGTTAAAAATAGCTACTCGTCGCCAAGGCCCGGCATTTGCATACGCTAATTGAGTGCTCGAGGATACTTAATTGTAAATAAATTTGTGGATACTTGTGGTACCACATGCGGTGATGTGTGATGTGTGGAAAATCGTTGCTGCTATGATTAATACGAAGGCGTGACAGAGTTTTTCGTTGCCTAATCGAGAGTTACTTAATATTCGAGTAATATGGAATAATATTTGTTAAAATTTTCGGAAAATTGAATTTATGACTTGTACAGAAAAATATGATTTTAATAAACTAGGACCTTGACTTGCTCTTGTGTATTCAGATGAAATCCTTGTACCATTCTTCTAATATTAATCTAATATGGATTGATCAATGATGAAAAAATTTGAAAAAAAAAGAAAAAAAAAACAATTTGACAGTCATACAAACTATACAAGGAGAGAATTTTTTCCTCACACTGGGCCGAAAGTACCACTGAACGATCGACAAAAATATACAAATTAACCTTAAAATTCCTGCCAATAAATCATAAAATATAATTGTATAAAATTATTTATATTAAACTACTAAATTTATGAATAAATGTAAAAAAATAAGATTCTAGCTATGCATTAGAATATAGAAATTTGTGTCTACGTTTTATAATGTATAAAATGCGTAGAATAAGTGTACGAATTGATCGATGTTGAAGTATCATGCGTATAGTATAGGTGCATTCCAGGACGTGTTGGTGCCTAGATGATGGGCTTTAAAGATTTTTGTCGTCGGATAGGCACGAATGTGAAGTTTAGGTGTTCAAGGTAACCGATGATGGTGTCTAGGTAGTGCGCTTCGTAGATTTTTATGTCTAAGTGTCGGAAAAGATCGAACACGCGGAAACCTATGGTGCCGAACACAACCATGCAGCATCATCGGCCACCCTGAACACCTAGACCTCGCATTTGTGCCGTTCCGACATCTGGACACGAAAACCTACGGAGGGCATCACTTAAACACCAAAACGTCCTTGAACGCACCACCTGTACTCCATCATCGGACATTCCGATTACCTGCGGAACACTCTGTATAAATTCTGACATTTAGAAAAGTTTCTATACAGAAATCAATACTTTTAACCAACAAGATAGTTATAACAATTAGATAGTTTATAGCTAACGAATATATCGCTTATGATCGGTGAAGCAAAAATAGTTTTTTTTTTCACGTACTATTTTGTTTTTGACGGTATGAACGCTATTTTCCGGCGTATTTACGGCATATTATGTTCAATAATTCTACCAGGGAAGTAGTTTGGTTAATATGAAACAACTGAAGTGGTTAGAAAAAATTTATTTATTTATTTATTTCACATTTAGACGGGCTAAGAAGACTTTATACAAAAGAATTGAAAAATATACATAATGGTACATATAGAACGTCAGAAAAATAAAAAAAAAAAATTTCGCAAAAAATTTAAAATACATTCAAATAAATCAATATTTAAAAACGAGTGAACGCAACACCGATTTAAATGATGGTAAAACATTTAAGTGACTGATGCGGTTTGGTAATAGTTTCCAAGATCTTGTAAAAATCAAATGTGGATGAACAGGTGTTTTCTGGAAGGAGTCTGACAGTATGAAGAGAGTAAAGAAAGATGATGAGATACGAATAGGTTTGATAATTCTTCAGAGGGCAACAGGGCAAATGTACCATAAAAGATCGGTAAAAATTATAGGGATTCCACTGTAACCGCTTCAATTGTTCCAGGATTACCGAACTGTCACGGTATTTTTTTCGCGCAAATTCCCTCCATGTATTGTAATAAAGATAATAAAATTGTAATAAAGAATTTTGATATTTTAATTTAACAATAATTTTCTCGTCATAAATTCTGGAGAAAGTGCAAAGATTGATAAAAATGTATCTATTTCAGGCTAATTTAAGAAATTAGTGCATATCGAAAACGGCGTTTCATAAAATTAAAATTTTTTAATTATTCGAAAAATCATAATTTAGCTTACGAAAAGTAAGCCCAAGTTATGTACATTCATATTCATTACTTACTGACTGTAATAAAACACTCATTTCCTGCGGTACATTATCTTTATATCTCGGGTGATTCTTTAGCTATAACATACTACCTTCCGTATTTGAAAATTAGAAAACCAGATTAGGCTAGAAATTGCATTTATGGCTGTTGTAAGTCTAAGAAATTAATTTTTTAGTGCTTTTCAACTACACGATGAATAATAGTATAGCAATTTTGAATTTTCATTAAAGCAAAGGTTACAAGAGCAAAGACTATTGTAAAAATGTAATTAAAAATGTACAATCGACAAAAAATTTTTGCTAATTAAAATTTTTTATTTGGTAAACATTGTATACACAGTTGAATTGTTCAAAGAATTTTGTCACACTTGATCACTATTATATCCACTGTACACAAATAATACACAGAATTCTGAAAACTCGATCGACCACCAACCCTCCAGGTACAAGTCAACTCTATAGAATCACTGAAAGCAGCGCGCGAAAACCGACCGCGTCCGTTCGTCCGCAAAAACGATGGAAAGAATACCCCTCGTCCAAAAATTTCGCTCTCGTCTCAGACTTGGCCGCGGCGATATCCCTTTCTCCCGTATACGACCTTTCGCCGCGCGCGCGTATTACCCACATGAGAGAGCAGCGCAAGGACCAAGCGCGCCTCCCTCCCAAAGGGAAAATCCTGCCGAATCCAAGTCCGCGCGCGCGCGGCTCTCCCCACCCGCTGGCGAGAGAAAAAAATACACATGGGCGAGCGAGAGAAAGAGGGAAAAAGGTGGGGCACGAGAGGCGCGTGCGAGCGAGCGAGACTCTCTCGCTCTCTTTGGTCTAGGAGGTGCGCGTATAAAAGCTACGGCTCGTCACCTCGAATTCGCCAGAGGAGTTTTCGGGTTTAGGTAGTGAGTGTGTTGCAGCCCGAGGAGAGGATCGGAGGACCGAACGAGATATAGAGAAAGAGACCTTTACAAATACTGGAGTTTGCATCGAGGAGAAGCACGATGCGTCCGGCCCTGGTCAGTGGATTCTATAATTGCTGCTCTGTGATTAAGCGACGCGATCCTCGGATACTTTTTCGCGGCTCATTCTACCTTTACGCGCGGCTTCCATTTCAATATCAAGCGCGACGGTCGATTGCTAAAGAAAACAGTGCGACGGGACAATAGTGGAAACGCGAAACAAGTGGCGAAAAAGAGCGAATAAACGCGGGACGAAACGTGCGTGAAATGAAAAGTGCAACTCACGGCGATGGACCTCAGTACATGGACATGAGTAATGAGACGTGCAAGTGCTGCGTGCGGAAAAAGAAGTTGTCGCGAGATGGGATTGCGCATGAAAAACGACGGTTTTTCTGCATGACGGAACAGAGCTTCCCTTTGTTTTGCCTCTTGTTTTTCGTTTCGGAGATATATTCTTATGGAGTTACAGCCGAAAGCGCGGTAAAGAGGTTTGAATTCTGACGCGGTGGAACGTAGTATTCTGACGTCTTTCTCGACGCTTCTGAACATCTTTAAATTTTTCTAAAAACGGATATTGTTGAATGAAAATATCCGAGATTTAGATTGATACGTTACATAGGCGGTAAATAGGTCAATTTATTTCGTGCGAATCCCAAAACTTCACTTTTACTGCATGTGAAAGTAATAAAAAGTGAATTTAAAATGTCGAGCTTGAGACGGTAAGGTAAAAGCCAACTAGCTGGAATCATTAAAAGTTAAATTTACACGGAGATATATATATTTTTTTTTTTAAGTACTTTTTTTAGTTTTTTTAGCAAAATTTACTATTGACCATAGTAGCGCTCGGACACACTTGTCATGAGAGATTTGTTTACTTTATAAATAGTGATTTTTATGATATTCGTAGCAAAATCTACTTTTCAAATAATATAATTTTTGTAATTTTGGTATCCAATTTTACTTTTTGAAATAGTACCGCTGTAAAATTTTTGCTACAAAAATCTTAAAAATTACTATTCAAAAAGTAAAAATTTTACTTGATGAGTGTGTCCCGGCCAGCGCTTATAAGTACTGCAGAAAATAGTAAATTTTCTTATAAAAAAACAAAGTTTACAAAAACATTTTGCTCCGTGTAATCAAATATTTTTTTAAAGAAACAAAGTTAATATACACTTCAACATTACACGCATCGAAATCACCCTTGAAAAATGTTTACGATTCATTAAAATTACGAGATAACCCGGCTAACTCTTTGAATTCATTATAAATTACATATACACGGAAAAGAATTGCTTAAGAAATGTAACTTTTTATTTTATGCTTGTCATTCTACATAATTTACTATTTGAAATAACTGAATAACCTGCTGAATGTTGACTATATCGAGTCAATCAAATAATAAATTTTACAGAATAGTGAGTTTATCCATAGTCTACAAAAGTAACTTATAAAGATTAAACTATACTAATGTTTTGAGAATATATACGTTATGACTCTTAAAAGTATAAAAAACGACAAGAAAAACTTCGTTTTTTTTTAATGTTTTAGAATCCATGTAGCAATACGAACTATTACTAAATATTTACACTCAAGTATACTGCATAACGTTAAGCTCATAGTCATTAAGTAATTGAATACACTCTAATTCACCGCCTTCCATATATTTCTTCGTCAACCCACGCAAATATTTTCGTCCCCAAAATCTTCAATCGTCGGCAACAACCACCGCTGCCACATCCAACCCATTATTTGTTGGGCCGTCCACGGGTACTTTTCCATCGCGCCTCGCCAAAACATCACTGACGATGCAATTAGCATCAAGCGCACACACCTCACCTCAGCGTTATTAATCGCGAGAAGAATTCAATTATAAAGATAAGAGACGCGCGACGCCTCGGGATTTCTAAAAGCCGGCTAGAAAGGCCAATTTCACCTCCGCTCGGCCAGAGGCGGAAAACGAATTTTTATGCCCGCCGGAGGGCCTCGCCGGATGAATAACAAATAAGCGCGCCGAGATTAATGGAGCCCCGCGCCGAAATCGATGGGAAGACGTTGCGAAGAAAGCTTATGTACGCATGTCGATTTTTCTTTCTTTTTGCCGACTCGTCGCCGATTCTTAGCGAGAGTTTGAAATTTCTCGGTTATTTTGGGATAGTGGGAATCGCGATGAGAAATTTTAAAGTGGAACACGCGAATATTGGAGAAAAAAATTGCCGGAGTAAGAATTTTACGTTCGACGCTTTCGATTTCGCGATAACAGTTCCAACGGTGTGAGTTTCTCGAGCTTTTGCGCGAAGATTATAGTTCGCTTTTTCAACATGAACTTGTTATGTAGTCTCTAGCGGTCTAAAAACACATTTCTCCATGAATACCAGCGTCTCGTTTTCATTTTAATTGGCCCAACACACTCGATAACCCACTTACGCGTAATCGTCTTAGCGCATGGTAACTATTTAATTAAGACTGCTCGTGTGTTATATAATCGCGCAAATGAGCGTTGTTCCGGAGAAATGAGGTGGTCTAGGTCACGTGGATCATGAAAGTGTGCCCTGCATAATAATGAAGCGGCAATATAGCAAAGAAGCTAGAAGTATACGGAATAATAAGTCTCATCTAAGCCTTTGTTTCAGCTATATCGTATTAACGTTTAGGAGAAGAAAGATCTTGCCGTTGTAAAATACATTTCGTTGAAATTCAACTATATGCCACAAACCGTAGAATAAATTTTTCATCAGATTATACTTTATTTCTGTAAAAAATTTTCTTTACGACATACTTAAAAAAGGTCCACCGAGAATAACATGTTGCAGTAAAAATTACATCACAATAAAGACATCAAGACTCTTCCTCGCCTTCCACGTAACGTCATTCGCCCGAAAAGCAATCGCCATAAAGCGCCACCCCCCATATCCTTCGCTCCCAACAAGGGCCAGACGTAACATCTCCCCTCATTACGAAAGCCGGTGGGGACCGTCCTTACTCAACGGCGACGTAACGGCCGATCGAGCGGCGGCTGTGTCACGCATCTTTCTTTCTCGATCCCACTTTCACTGGCGAACGAGCCGCCTTCCTTCTTCCGAGGCAAAAAGCGCACGACCCAATTCGCCTCCTTTATTTCGCCTCTCCCCCCGCGAGACTTTCGTTTTCCTGCGCGAGCGAGAGTTGCAAAACTGCACGCGGCAAGCAATTAGCGCTTTTTACGAGATGCGCGCGCATGCTCGCGCCGAAGAGGATGTTAACGAGGCTTGTTGGACGTGGCCCAGAGGATGGGGATTAATTTGCTCTGGGGGTTCGGGGGTTATTTCTGACAAAGGAAAGTAAATTTCGATACTTTCTTTGAAGGAAGATAAAATTTTATCATTTTATTGGAAGCCTTTTGTAATTTTATTTCACCGACCTCTTGTTAATTAGCTCGTAAGGTGTAATAAAATGTGAAGAAAGTTGCCACGATTGCGGATATCGATATGATAATTTTTAAGAATGCAGATAGCCCAAGTGATGTAGAATACTTAAAGTTGTTTGGAAAAAATTAACAGAAGAGTTGCACTGATTCTTTTAAATATTTTAGCAATGCAAAGTAATTCGCACGCGCGACTGAGTCTACTATTCCTTTCCGCGGGCACACAATTACCCGGTTAGTCCGCTTTCAAGAGAAGCTCTTAATTTGCAAACTTGCTGCCCTACTAATTTGGCCGCCGACGAAGAGTGAAAACCAAATTTTATCAGAAAGAGACGCGGCTGCACGCTGAAATCGAAACCGTGCAATTAAACGTTCGGGAATATCCACAGCTATTACGTTAATTCGCCTCTAAAAGCGTCAATTAGGTCCGCAGGCACGCCGTAATAACCGATGATTACGGTGGCCGATGGAAATTGAGAGGAAAAATTCGACTGGCGAAGCGCCGCGTCGCCGATCTCTCGCGAAAATATGCAAACGAAAGCGGGCGAAATTTCAAAGAACATTAGGAGGAACTCGAGTTCGCCATTCTCGAGGATTTCACTTTTAGCCGCGCCTTGTGATCGTAAGAGTATATGACCGGAAAATAGTCGATTCACTAGCGTCTAATTATATAAGCCTTGTACATGTGTAAGTGATGGATGACTGATGTTGCTGATACTTTCTGTTGCAGATTATATTGGGGTGCCTCTTCGTCGCCTCCGTCGCTCTCGCGGAGCCGATCAGAAAGAAGAAAGAGTAAGTTTCTTATAAATATTTACTACTTCTCTACCGATTTTCCTAATTTTATCTGTATGGAATAAACTCAATCTGAATTAATTCTTGTTATAAAACTAAATGATCTTACAATGAACTATAGGAGAGCCGTTAATGCTAATCTATAATTTTAGACGCATCGTGAAGATTTGACGAACTGATTATTATTTTATGTTGTGAGATTCAATAATATTATAGCATTTATTTACATACCAGTGACAAAACAGACAGCAACGCACACAAATATAGGAGCTTCATCTTTTGATGGTGACTAACACAAACGAAACTTGAAATTTTGTGTGCAACGAAAAGTCAACTTATATACGTATGACTCCTCATGCCCGAACAACTAATAAGAAAAAACTAATAATCTTACTATTTACTAAGTCAAACAAACTTACTGAAAATTGTATTGCTAATATCCATTTAATCAACACTCGAATTATGCCAATGTAGTTTCCTATTAACAAAGATTAAACCAAATATGTACGTGAATACTAATGGAAATTTAGAAATGTTAATTGATAATACGTAAATATAAAGTACCGAGTAAGTATTCAAAATTGAATACTATGCTAATGTAATTGAAATACACGTCAATTAAGTTTTGTATATATACACTTTTCATTCTTCTTGACTGTTCTCAATGAAAATTTTACAATTTAGATATGAATGACTTCCGGATGTAAATCAGACCTGTCAAAAGAATTACCACCAATTATTACCAAAAATTGATACAATTATGTTGATTATTTTTAAATGTTAAAAAATTATTCTTTGACTGAAATGTGACAACTACATAACATAGTGTAGATCAAATAGCAGCTCTCTTAATTAGGAATGCTTAAACCGATCTTAATTGATTATCGATTGTATTAATAATTAATAAACTAGATACACTACTACCTGGCTAACAAAAGATCTCTTGCAAGTAAACAGTACACAAAAATTGTAATTTTTGTAATATCTTTCTGTTGAGTTTTATAATATTATACTAATCTTTGTCAATTGAATGTATCTTTCTCAACTCATATGTATCAGCTTATCCAAGACTCTTCGAGTGAACTAACTGCTTGCTATAGTATCCCAGTACTCGTAATCAATTGTATCTTTAAATTTTGCTATACCTGTGTTTTTAATTACTGCTATTCAACTACATCAGTACTTAATTTCGAATACCACTAACGCAACTTAACTGTTTAGAGCACCACTCGATACTTATGGAGCCCCACCATCCACGTCGTACGGTGTACCCGATGCCGGTATAAGCGATTCTTATGGCCCACCCCCAGCCCCATCCGGTAGCTATGGCGTTCCCAACCACGGCAGCTCTGGAGGATCCTTTGGAGGCTCTTTCGGCGGCTCCTTTGGCGGTGACAGTGGGCATGGATCTTTCGGTGGCGACGTTGGCCACGGTTCCTTCGGTGGAGACGCTGGTCATGGTTCCTTCGGCGGTGGCAATGCTGTGGGACACGTATCTGACTCTTACGGCGCACCCGCGCCATCAGACTCCTATGGAGCTCCTGCACCCTCTTATGGAGCCCCAGCACCTCAGTACGGCGCCCCGGCTCAGCAGCAGTCGCACGGCACGTGGAAGAAGAAGCTGACCTGGAAGTCCGAATGGCAGAAGGTCTGGAAGACCGAGTCCAAGATGACCTGGAAGCAGGAGTGGAAGAAAGTCCAGGTTCCTGTCTGGAAGGAGGTTCAAGTGCCCATCTGGAAGGACGTTCAAGTGCCTGTCTGGAAGAAGGTGAGAGGAAGCAATTCTATTTTACACACCCAGTCGCGATTTTCATGATTGCTGAATGTACTTTTAGGCATGAATTTCACTGCATGCATTAAAGTGAAAGCGATGAAAATTAATTAACTTTTACGAATTTTATGACTACATAACTACGTAATGATATAAAGAAGTGCGCATGGGTGCTGGAATAATACCTGACCCATTAATTTCAATAGCCGCTCTCTGATAGACTGGTTTTGCATCTTCAATGCTTAACAAGTTTCCTGTCTTATTTTTTAATATCAGTCGATCTGTTTTTTAACTTACTAATTAATACTAATTCTATACTTTCGTTCAAGGTCCAAAAACCAATTTGGAAGGAGATCCAAGTACCAGTATGGAAAGAAATTCAAGTGCCAGCCTGGAAGAAGGTCTGGAAGCCAATCTGGAAGGAAGTCCAGGTTCCCATCTGGAAAGAAGTGCAAGTCCCTGCCTGGAAGAAAGTCTGGGTACCTGAGTGGGTTAAGGTCGCCGTCCCCGGTGAAAAGAACCTCGGTAGCGACAGCCACGGCTGGCAGTACACCAGCCATGACCTCTGGAAGAAGAAGCTGA
The DNA here is from genome assembly GCA_900474315.1 of Torymus auratus. Lineage (NCBI taxonomy): Eukaryota > Metazoa > Arthropoda > Insecta > Hymenoptera > Torymidae > Torymus > Torymus auratus. The sequence continues at coordinate 26,713 of UXGD01001383.1, forward strand.
TCTGGAAGCCCATCTGGAAGAAGGTATGGAAGACCGAGAAGAAGCAAGCCTGGTCCACGGACAAGAAACTTGAGTGGGTAGCTGACTGGCAGAAGGTCTGGAAGACCGAGAAGAAGCAAGCTTGGCACACGGAGAAGAAACTTATCTGGAAGGAGGAATCCGTTCAGACCTGGGAAAGCCACAAGAAGCAAGTCTGGGTAAACGAGAAGAAGCAAGTCTGGAAGGACGAGTGGAAGAGCAAGTGGGTACCAGTCTGGAAGGACGTCCAGGTTCCCGCATGGAAGCAAGTCTGGAAGCCAGTGTGGGAGAACGTGTGGGTGGCCGAGGAGCATCACAACCAAGATGAAGGATACAAGTACTAATGTGCGAAAGAGGATTAGGTCTGTCTGTTTTTTGTCTGTGTGCTAAATTGCCGATCTCGTTGCGGGCAAGTCGTGTGAGTCCTCGATAATCGCCGGTTGAACGACCGGTTGCGTTAGGCGGTGATTAGAGGAAGAGTAGTCTCTGTAGGAAAACTTAACGAATGCCTTAAAAAATTTATTTGTATCTCTTTACAAATCCGAAAAATCTTTAAATAATTGGTAAAAGATCAATCAAACATTATAAAGTTGCTTTTCTAGAATTGATACCAATTTTAGAGAAGTTGATCGAAATCAATTATGGAGAGAGTTACTGCTAGAGACGTCTCGCTTGTCGAATGAAATCATGGAGCGTGTTAAAAGAAGCTGGAGTCAGTACCGCATTCGGGAGTTTGTTTTTTCTTACCGGTGAAAAATTGACGGAGAAGAGAAATTGGCAGTGAAATGAACGAGAAAACGTGTGCGTGTGTTGAGTGTGCGTGTCTTCCCTTTCCTCCCATTGTAAATAACTTTGTCAAACGACGCGAGGTTTCTCTCACTTAGTTCGTAGTTAATGTAATATTATTATTTTTGTACGTTTTCAATTATTGTTTTTTTTTCTATACAAAATAAATCGAAACATTTTTATAAAAAACAAGATTTTCTTATTCCATTATCTGTAATAAGCATGTATTGCATGTTTGCTTATTAATTGTAATAAGGCTTTACGGGTGTGCGCACGAACAAACGAAGTGGTTGATGGACATGTAAATATGCAGTGGTAATTATGACTCGTGAATCAATCTACCTTGAAGATTCTTATCGCGGCATATCAAAGGAGGCGAACTCGATACCTAGTAATTTGACTTAAGTGCAAAGGAATGCATTTTAAGGATCTTGCGTTAATTATTCATTATTAATTGAGGACGATCAATTTTTAATGTAAGCACGCCCGGCACGATGATGACCAATTATTTTTGCATGCATACTACGCACTAAGAATCAGTTCGATAAGTACTAATTAAAGTTTACTTTGAAAGCGTTTATTTATTGACTAGCCATGAAAAATCGTGAGAAATATTTTTTATTTAATATCTGATTAACCTGGCATGTCATTAATCATCTAGTCCACTTCCGGTAGTCACGAATAGTATTGAAAATAGTACACTAGAAACTGTCTTATTTATTGCAACAGATTTCACTACAGATAAAAATCTGAGAATAGATAAAGATACCAAATAATTTCCAACTATTAAACGATTTCAATTATCTTTACAAGATAATAGTCCTGTAACTTCAGAACCACAACTCATTTACGTAAAAATCAAATATAGCACAATCGAGGAAGAATTAAGCCAAGAACCGGATATCAGATAATTGTGGTGCGATGCACAGGATCGAGAAACGCGCTCTCAATTTCAACATAATCACGCGTCCGGTGCGTCTTCTCGGTACCCGCACACACCTTCAAGGTTGCATGTACGTATTATTTCAACACCTTCGACGCGACTGTGGAAAATTGGCCGAAAAGAATTGTTTTGTCCTTGAGATGATGTACACGGACGTAGTGCGTGGGTTGTTATGCCGTTTATTTTTATTTTAACGGTCTTAGGATCATCGGGTGCTTGAAATTCAACGGGAGTTATAGTTTCGCTTTCGAAAATTCGGTTTACTGCATGTCTGCAATTTTTCCAAGTGAAAATACCTTTCTACAGTCAAGTGTCTACCATTTTTATTTTGTTTTCGATAAAAAAAAAAAAAAAAAAAAAAATATTGGTAGCGGTGTTTGTATTGATTTACAGCATGTATCGTTTCACTATTAATAACACTTCTGGTAAAAATTCAAGTATGCACTTACGTACTTTCTATTTTTTTCAGCAAGTTTGAGCTTTATTGTTACAATCTTCACTCGCAGAATATACCCTAAGGTTAGCTGGTGAAAGTTGATAGTAACAAGCACATCGAAAGTTTGAAAAAAGTTAATCTATGCATGTATAACGCTCCAAACGATCGGAGTATTTTCTGTGGATAAGAATCAACGGAAATGGTGATAATATGGATACCTATACATAAAGTGCTTATACAATAATAGAAAAGTTGGTGTCTAATATAAAATTAAATCTTAAGAAAAATGAAATTTCTATAAACAATATTGCTAAAATCATTATTCTGATAGATTTAAAAATATCGTTTGTATATTAAGCAAAATTGACGACACATATCAATGACGCACATGACATTATGTAATTATGGCTAGTCTAAAAATATCGAACCTTGCAAAATATCATGCAGACGGAAATTGACGTTTTTACGAATATTACGCGTAGATTAAAATATAATTTCGCATTATATAATATTTAAGCGAATCTATGTAATTTTTCGAATGTGGCAAATCTGGTAAAACAACTTTCTGTAAATATTGCCTCAAGATTTCGCGTTGCATCAACGAAAAATGCACTTAAGTCAGCATATCAATTATTCAATACTATTATTTAAATATTTTTTTAGTAAAAATTCCAAAGATATTCTTCAAAATAAATGAAAAAAGAAGAATTCAATTATTTTATATAAATTTTTCATAGAGATTTATTTCGAAAAATATAGATTTTCTTAAAAGGTTCAAGTATGGGTCATGTGACTGTCCTAGTACTGGCAACGTATCATATAACGCGTCCTTATTTTAAAATTATATCCCTCATAGGAGTCTACCTTATTTCAACACCAAACGATAATTCAATTATTAATATCATTTATTATTCTCATACGTTTCATCATAAACGATTATTTTTAGCTATAGTATAACAACAAACGACGGTGAAAATACTTCTAGCCGTTACTGTATCTTCACGTGCGAGAAAGGCGCGCAAAAAGATAGCAGGGGAAAGAGAAAGAGATGGACTGCTCCTCTGGGGTCGATCGCATATACTCTCAGGTCACTGGCGCCGAAGAACCCGTGACCTTACTTTCTCTCCCGACCACACACGCGCACACAAACACACGCATGCACCCATACACGACTAGAACTCGTTTATCTCGCTCGCTCTTACCGGAAGCAGCGATGCTTAGGTCTCTATATGCGCCTAAGCCTTGTAATCGCGAGTCGTACGGACCGCGGGCGATCGATGACTCGGCACAAGTTTCTCATCCAGGAGAATTTTCTCATCCTTCACCTTTTTTCCATTTTGCTGCATAAATTTTCGCGCGCTCGCGCTTGTACACGCTGAATCGGCAATTGAGAAAGTCCGTAAGTCATGCAAAGCAAAATTTTTGAACACGGAGAGAGACAGAGAGACGCAAAGAATAGGAACTGATTTATGAGCTTTCTCACCGGAACACTATATTGAATCACCTTGTTATGTAATTCGTTCCGAAAAATATGTGTAACGCCGCAATTATGCATCAAAGTCAATTTTGGGCAGAACGGATTACGCGATATAACTGCTTGGACGCGTTTCAATGGCGCTTAGACTTTCTGTATGCGTGCTACGATGACTCAGTCGTTTAAGACCGTTTTACGAAGGTGATAATTATGAATTTGAGTAGGCATTATTAGTTACATAAATTTGGACAAAAAGTCGGACGTCGTTGGTAAGGTATTTTGTAACACTTAGCTGTATTACGTAAGGAACATTTTTATTATCGTGTTTCAATTTTCCTCATGAAACATACTGTCATGTTCCTTGCCTTGACCAGAACCGAATTCTCAATCATTGTTCTCACAAATTTTTTAACGACAAGTCTTGGGAGAAAAGATGTTACTCAAGGGCGATACCACGACTCAGAGGCTTAAATAGCACAGCTAACGCAAACCCTTTGCAAAAACAAATTACGCTCGAGTTAAAAATAACTCGACTCCCATTCACACGTAAACTAGTTCCTCTCGAAGTACTCGACATTTTTTCCCGCCTAAAGTGGAATTGTGGAATGACTAAGAAAGAAAAAAACGCGGGAACGCTCCATTGAATTTTACCGAATTCTCCTCGAGGGGCCGTAAAGCTTTCTTAATTGGCGATAATTCAGGCCGTTCTTTTCACTGGCACGCGACTTTTCACACCCATTATCACACGCCCATCAATGGGCCGAGATCTTCCGAGGCCACGCAGCTTTCCTCGGCTTCATTTTGAATAAATTCTTTCCGAAAATTCGTCTGACGTCAATGGCGTGAAAAGACACGCTCTTTTCACACCGTAAGCCCTCGAATTCCTTTCGGTGAAATTGCATGTTGGTTCCCTTTATTTCTCGGAATAATACTTTATCGGCTTTGCGAAGCCAAATTCGAAAGCCGCATTGACGCGAGCCTTATTTTACTTTGATTCTCATACCTTGCTGCAAGTAATTAGATTATACGGGTTAATGAAAAGCGAGTGGACAAGATATGACGAGGTTCAAATTTCAAGTATCTAGCTGTTAGATTTCACTGTGCTTATTTGAGCTCCTCTTAGATCCGCGAGAGTTCCTTGAATTTATGCTTTAGATGCGCGAGGAAGGTAATCTTTTCTACTTACACTCAATCGTATGAAATTCGCAGTATGGGCTAGTACATTGCAGCTATTTTCGTTATTATCGATGAGCAAGTTATGCTTGTATGAGAGATGATGAAGATTTTGGAATCAGCAAAATATTTCCTCGTCTCTAAATTCCGCTATATTAACAAAACGATTTTATAAATCTTATAAATAGCATCTTTGCACTAATTTTTATCAGAATAGTGCATTTTTATAATATAAATACATCTATGACTTTTTGTTAAAATTAAAACTGTGATATTTTTTGGTGACGTTATATATATATGACTGATGAACTTGAAATCGAAGATTTATGTAAATACGCGAAAAATTGAAACCTTGACTTTTACGTAAAAATTATCAACACTTGTATTCGTTGAGTTTGACAGTCCATGAAATTTATGAGTTTTAAGATGTAGGTTATCTATGCTCTGAACCGTGTAAACATAAAATTTTCACGTGTATTTTCTCCAGGTTCCACGATCTCGGTACAAATATATAATTTTGGATTATAACAATTATAATGAATTCGTGGAAATGCTTTTCATGGTAGTTGAGATGTGCCCTAGTTTGAAACTATAAAAACGAATGTTTATGAGTTAATAAAATCAACACTTTTATTTATGGACTAAAAAGTACGTTCGGAAGAATGCACAACTTTCTAAAATTTTTCAAAGGTACATGCCGGAACAATAATAACATAGTACACCTTAAAATGAAAGTATGTCCTTATAAATACTTTAATATTTTGATAAAAGACAGAGCTTTCCTTTGCATCCTAAACTTCAAGTACTTACATAATACTTAATGAACATAGCTTTACCTCTTCGCAAATTACGTATTCGAATGCAAATCATGTTTTTTGCAGATTAATTCTTCCCCGAAGTTAATATCCGAAACTTCATTAACTACGTAATCGCTTATAATAGCCGATGCAATAACCCATCATTGCCTTTTCGAATAACATACACCCGCAATAAATACAAACTCGACAGCACAGAAACATCGTCCTGTATACACACCTCATAGAATTTCACTGCGTAAATTCATTCGAACTTCGGTGAGAATTGTTGTAAAATTTATCGAAGTCGACAATAATTTATGTTTTTCGAAGGTTACCTGGACAAACTCCGGAGAGCGTAAATTTTCGTGCTTCACAGTGTAGCTGTTTCTCGTACAATAGTGTTGACGGCTTATGTTGCTTGCTGTAAAGTTGATTCCGTTTAAAGTAATTTCATTATAAGTTTGACATATAATATTAAAAATTGCTCGTAAAAGAAACTCTAGTAAACTATTTTCATTTTCAAGGCACTGAAAACATAAAAAAAAGTATTTCATTCAGAGTGCACCTTAATAATATGACTATAAATTTGTTTGATGTTCATAGTTCTTATTAGCACGGAAATCATATTATGAATTTTTCAATCCTCCCTGTTATTAAATTGCAAAAAAGAGTTAGAGCCTTTTCACGTAAGAATTACGATTAGAATTACAACGTACGAACGTGCTACTAATTAAGCGTTTATCAACTTGAATAAACTGACGGATGACGTTTTTACGTCTCTTACGTGTAATGACCATTTTTCATAAATAACGTCTATATCATTAATAAAAACTTTTTGATAGCTAGCAATTTGCAGGTAATCAAACGGATACATGCGGAACTAAAAATAAAATTTACAATCATCACATTTAATACCGACTAACAATAATTTAAAAGTGAAAACTGAAATTGCATTATGCATTAAAATCTGATGCAACTGTTCACATGCAAAGGACTTCGCAAAAAGAGAGCTATATGATCAACATCCTTTCGGTCAGCATGTCAATTCTCAGCTTCTTGAATAAAAAAAACGAATTTCTCATCGAAAATTCGTAGTACTTACCACGTTTATTAATATTTATAGCAGGATGAAACTTAAAAATGCATAAAAAATCGTATTCGGATCAACGTATCGGTTTACTGTTTAAAAAAAAAAAAAATAATAATAAGCCTGATCTCAAATTAAGATTATCCAGGTAGACATCAATCAGTTCCGCTACTACATTTTCGACACATTACTCGCAAAAAATCTACAACACCCAGCCTACGCGAAATCACGTAATCCGAGCTACTTTTTGTTAGCCTCTGAGAAAAAAATCAGAAACGTCCAATTATTAATAACGGCCGAGGCGCGCAAAAACGCTAATGCGAATCAAAAGTTACGAGGGTGTACACGTGTACACTCAGCGCGGGATTGAATTTCCCTTTTCTCTTTCCGGACCGCAACATCACGTGCGCCGCGCGCACTCACGATTATGTAATTCGCAAATCTCCGAAAACGTAGCGATGAACCTTCGTAGCTTCCTCCTTTTCACTTTTTTTCTCTCTATCTCTCTTTCGTCTGGGTATTATGCGCGAGCGTGGGAGGTCGGGCAATTAACGTGTGTATTTGTATATAGCGGATGGTTACGGGAATTTTGAACAGTGTTACGTGTGTACAGTAAAAGACAAAAGTATCTCTTTGGTTAGGTATTTTATTGAGTAATTCTTGGATTTACCAGAAGTTAATTATACAGCGGAAAAAATGTTGTGCTTTGAAGAGGCGGATGATTTCTGGCAGGTGATGTTTTGATTGAAACCTCTAATTGTAATAAACACTTGAGATACAGATTTAAATCTACACGTTGCTGTGGAATCATTAATAAAAAAAAATTTTTCGCAGACTACAGATTTTGACTTGTACAATTCTTGACTTAGTCAAAAATGCAGCTAATGAATATGTAATAAAAACCAGAAGAATGATTTATAAAGTAATTTTGTTATTCTCAAAATGTCATTCACGAACAAATGCATACAAGTCCTTATGCAAATAAAATAAGTCTTCCAATAGTGCAAAAATGTTCTACTAACCAAATACTTCTAGCTGCTACTGTACCCGCTCATCGCAAGAACTCGGCGCCTAGTAGAGGAAAAGCTCGCTCTTGGGGATTTCCGATGCTTAGAAGCGAGAGTGAAAGTTCACTGGTTGCACTTGTTGCTTGTGTACCACGCTCGCGGCCTTAGACTTGAACAGCACGTAGGTGTGGGGAAAACAAAGGATGCATGCAGCAGTTTTTTTACCAGCATTTTTGAAGTTCGAGAAGTTATTGGAGTTCCGCTCTTGACTTTTTAGATATGGATCTCATTTTAGTCGTAGCTGGAGGTTTCTAACTACTGTGTTATGTAACGGAACATGTATGTGTGTACGTGTCGAGAGTAGATCTCGTTGTTCGAGATTTTTACGAGAGATTGTCTAGACGGAATGTGATCGTGCAACGCCCATCGAGCGATAGATGTAGATGTACGATTTGACGATGTCAAAATATAATAGCCTTTTGTAGGAGTAAATAAACGTCACACTTCAGTTAGTGAAGACTTGGAAATATTGTTTCTTGCATAAAAATAGCGAAATCTTGGCTGAAATGAGATCAATTTTCGATATGTTATTACGAAATGTTATTAATTATTTTTAACTAAAAATAATCAATAAACCTGCAGAATTTTTATTTTGATATCATACTAATGCTAAGTGAGTAGAAAAATACAAGAGTTCAGTCGGGCAAGTAACGGGATGTTGATACTTGATGAATATGGATGTGCTATGAATATAAGTATATTTGTGGAGTTGTTAGGAACATTTATAGCTGTATCATCTTTCAAAGCGTCTAAAAATGTGTCAAAACAAATCACGCTTGATCGGATTCTTAAACATTCCATACTATCTGGTATTCGTCAAGCTTACAATTTTTCTCGAAAGTGGTATTAAATGCCTTATATCGAATGTATCTTTCCCCAAAAAACGTCATTTCCAATTATTCATCAGACATGTTTTCTATTAAAAAAAAAATAAAAAAGAATTCTACAAAATACTAAAACTTAAAGCTCTAACAGTATACATCCGATGTCTAAACACTGAGAGAAGGATTTCATAATAGTTAATATATTAGCTTATTTGTAACGTAAAATTTAAGTATACTAACTGTTAAT
>UXGD01001384.1:0-35534 GCA_900474315.1 Torymus auratus
AACTTTGGTACAAATAACATCATAATTTTATTATTAGAAAAGCATACTTTTAATGTAAAAATTTTCTTTTCTCTGTGTATCAGAGTTATTTGGAAAAATTGTGGTTTGACTTATGATGTATTTTAGATCACAATTAAAATTATAGAATTCTTATTAAACTTTTTTTTTATAATTCTATTTAATAGTAAATTTTAAACAATTATCTTTGTTGTTCATAACTTATTCGTAATTATAAAAATACGTTATACTAATAGAAAACTAAAATATTTAGTGAAGATCAAACGTAACTAAATGCATCCCCAAATATTTTCGGGAAAAAAAATGATGAGGCTGAAAAAAACGAATAAAAACTAAGAGTTTTTTGTCCATTCATGAAATCGTAAAAAATAAAAAACTCCAGAATCATTCCATCATCCAGATATTTCAAGATCCAGATATTAACTCCGAACCCCTCGACGTTTCAGATTTCGACGAGGACGGTCTCGTAGGCCTGAGCGACCTGGACCAGACCTGCCGCCACCTAATCCGGGGCGGTCTCACGGACGAAGAGGTGGGCACAGTGTGCCAGAAGGTGCTGGAGGAGAGCGACATAGACGGCGACGGCGCCCTGTCCTACCTGGAATTCGAGCACGTCGTCACGCGTGCCTCCGACTTCTTGTCGACCTTTCACATACGCATCTAGAGAGGGAGAGGGGAAAAACTCTCCCACACTCTCATCATCGCTCTCCTCCTAATCATTTGAAATGACTCGTAGAAAGTGTATATTATACCCATAAGAGAATGAGAATATACATAAAGCGCTTCGATCTCTGTACATGAGTCTCTGCATATGTGTGTGTCATTCAGGCGCTATCCCTCTCTCACACTCCAGCATGATTTACGCATTGTTCTCGTTAAAAAGGATCTCGCGTATATAGAAAGTCCGCTCGCTCCTGCGCCAGTGAAATTTCCTCTCGGCGAGATGCTGTGCACGCGCGTGCTCTCTCGCTCGCTCGTAAGCGTTACCTTGTCTCCCTCCCTACGGCACATTCGATTTGCGAATCGCGATGGCTTTCAAGGTTAAGGGGACCGAGCGAGGGGAGCTGTGCGAGTCGGCCTCTCTTCTCCTCTCTCCCTGACCCCTCTGACCCCCTCGCAGAAAGGTATAAGGTATAGTACTATAACAAAACTATATACGCGTTCTCTCTCCCTTTCTTATACCGCTTAGCGCGCGCGTAATTTTCCCAATGGCCGGTTACGTGGTATACATATATATAGGTACACGCAAGAGCGAGAAAGATTTTCGGCGGAGAGACCGCAGGCGTATAAGTTAAAACGAACGCGTCGTGGTGCCGTGTGCTCCGAAAGGAGCCAGAACGGAGCAGCAGCAGCAGCAGCATCGCCGTATCTAAGCGAGTCTCAACGCTCGCGCGTTCGAAACCAAGGCCAGCCGGTCGCTTGACCAGCTCTCCTCCCTCGCGCGCGCGCGAGATCGCTCGCTCTCTCTCCTCTCCTCGTTCTCTCGCGCCCCCCGTGCGTCGAGAAAACATTCTTCCTTCGTCGTTCTCTCCCGGCGTTTATATACACTTATACACACGAGTCCGCGTGTATATAATGCACCTATACCTTCCTTCCCCTCTTTCTCTCTCTCGCCCTTATGCACGCGCGAGCTAGCTCCTTTTTTCGCTCTTTTCTCTCTTCTCTCTCTCGCCGGCGAGGCATTTCTTTCCGTCCTCGTTCTTTTCTCGCTCGCTCTCCCCGCGGCGGCTAACGAGCCGCGCGCGCGTGCGGAGAGAGAGAAGATCGCGCGTGGGCGTGAGCCTCGAACGCGTTCTCCAGGCGAGTTCTCAGGCCCCGACATATGTGTGTACGTGTATGTTACACACGCACGCGTAAACACATACACGTAGAGCATTTGCATAGCCCCGCGCGCTCGAGCGTGTATGTATAATATACCTGCGGCGGTGCGTATATATACCTACGTGGCGAATTTCGCGGATGTACGGCTTCTTCGCTCTTTCTCGCTCCCTCGACAAAAAAACGAAGAATACACACACATAGGCGTATATTTTTCGATGGAGCGTTGCACGCGCATTTTTCGTGCGAGCGAGAAGAAGCCGAGAGCGAGCGAGGCACAGCAGCGCAGGTAGGCCTCAGAAAAGGGGGAAGAGAAGAGAGAAGAACGACCGGGAGAAAAGGATAAGCAAGAGAGACGAAAACGAAGGGTTCGGAGGCGGCGGCGGCGGTTGGTGGCCAGCGGAATGTGGCTTGACCAGCCGCTCGCTCTCGGGGGATCCCCCGCCTCCTCCTCCTCCTCCTCCTACTGCTCCGGGGTGCCCAAACAACTCGAATATTCTCGAGTAGAGAGAGAAGAGCTATCGCGGGCCTCCCATCTCTCCCGCTCCGCTTACCTGCTTTACCTGCCCGAGCGCGCGGATGAAATAAAAGCCACACGAGCGGTCCCTCTCTCTCTCTCCCCCTTTCAGAGATGCTGCTGCTGCTCTGCCACGTCGACCGCGTTTTACAGCAAGCGCGAGCCGCAGCCGCGCAACAGCAGCAGCAGCATCATCCTTTTTGATTCCTCTCCGCGTGCCCAATGATAATCCCCCTACTGATTTTTCCTTCCTTTTGGAAGAAAGAGAGAAAGATAAAGAGACGAAGGAACGTTCGTTCGTTCTGGAGCGGCTCGATTTTGCAATTCGAGCGAGCGACTTTCTTCTTTCGCGCGCTTTGTTTCGTTGCGCGCAGGGGTTGCTGCTGCAGAGGCAGTACCGCGTGCATCTGCATAACCGGTACACGATATACGATTCTCTACCGCCGCCACCGTCGACTTGCGCTCCCGTAATTTCATCGCCTCTCCTCTTCCTTTCTCTTATATATACCCACACGCATTTTTCAGCGCGGGGAAAGTCCGCGCGACACCTCTGCTCGCGCTATAGGCTGAATTTACGTATAGGCATGCACATATACGTGCGCGCACGCGCCCACGCTTGCACGCGCGGCTATGACATCATCGTCCAAGGACTTTAACCTCTTGGCAGAGAGCGTCTTCACGGCAGGTAACGTATAGGTAGGTACGTATACTTAAACGCGCGGATTCTATTCGCGAGGGGAGAAAGAGAGAGACTTCAATCGCGGCCTGCTGCAAGCGCGATGATTTTCGGCTGCGCAGAATGAGAGAGAGAGAAAGGGGAGCAAGTATATAGAGGGACGACGACTCTCACGCGCGTTCGGGGCAGGTGCGAGCTCTGGCGCAGCCTCTCTCTCGCGCGTTCTATGGGGATCGTACGGTGGTAACGGTTTCTCATTGAAAAGTACCACGTCGCGAGCGGGGAGAGAAAGTATAAATGTAAGAGAAAGAGAAGAAAGACAGTAGCGTTCATCTCGAAATGAAATTTCTCGCAGGGCGCAGATAGAGATAGCAAATACATGCACATATATATAATGTTCGAGGGTGCAGGGAGAGTGCATAATATTCCGGGTAAGCGTAGCGAGAGCAACAGCAGCAAGGACGTCGCACGTCCGGCGGAAGCCCAAGGGCGCGCGAGTGCCAGCATTGGGTCGGTATTAGCACCAGCGCGCGAATAGAACTGGAGAACGAAGAACCTCCACCCCCGCCGACGACGATGATGATCATCGCGATGATGATAACACCGACACTTACCTATAGCTAAGTATGTATATATATGGTTCAGTACTGCCGATATATCAGCTCTCGCGCTGACTTTTGTTCTCTCTCGCGAAGACGCTCGCTCTTTCTCTCTTCCAAGACAAAGACGCGAGACGGTGAGATGTGCACGTATACGTTTCTGTATATCTATATACTTGCCTACCTACCTCTCTCCCGCTCTTCTCAGGTCATTGGATGTTCGTTGCGCGTACGCGCCGCCGTCGTATGGGAATCGTCGTTATAGCGCGCTCGCTCGCGGAGAGTCGTTGGAATGCGGTCCTTTTTTCCTTTTTGTGCGCGCCTCTCTCTCGCTCTCTCTCTCTCTCTCTTGGAGGAGCCATCCGTACTTACCTGCCTACCTGGCGACGGCGGCGGTAATCCCCCGTCGTCCCCTCGGGGGGCGCGAGAGAGAGAGAGAGAGGAGCCGGAACAGGTATAAAGGCACGGCGAGGGGTGGCGGGACGGGAGGGGGAAAGAACGAGTTTCTCTCTCTCTCGCGGTGAGGCTGACGTCAGGCGGAGGATTTGAACGGACCAATCGGGCGCTCGGTGGGTTAGAGTGGGGATGCCCGGACGCGAAAGGTGCGCGCGCGAGTCGCCCGCGGCCGGCGCGGCCACGCCGTCAGTTTCTCCGGGAGCGAGCTAGTGTTCGCGTCGGCTCGCGGTCTTCTCACTCACACTCTCTCTTTCTCTCATCCCATCTCTCTGTCTTTCTCTTTCCTTCCATCTCCCGCGCGAACCAGTTCTCTCTCTTACTCACTTACACACTCCTCTTCCCCTCGGTCAGTCAGTGCCTGCCGGCCGGTCGCCACACACACGCACATCGGGCTTCGAAGAATAACCTCGTCTTCGTCATCGTCGAGGAGAACAGTCGAGCAACTTCTTCTTCCAGGTAAGCGAGCACACATTCAAAGAGCCGTTGGTTCTCTATATAGATATATGCATACACGTACGTACGTGCTACACGCCGCATGCACATCGTCCGCGCCCACCTGTTGAGCGAACGGACGGACGGGCGAGTCGGAGGAGAGCGCGTGCGCGCGTAACCGCGGAATTTCGCATGGCAACGCAACGCAACGCGCGCTGAGCACGAAATTTCGCACGCTGCCGAAGCGGAGAGAAAGGAGAGGAGAGCCAGCCGTGTGTATCTTATCTTGCCGAGCGTCAACGTGGCGTTGCCGTTCACATTATACATATATACACGCGAGTGCTGCATCATGTGTGCGTACGTGTGTGTGTGTGTGTGTGTGTTAAATCGGCGAGGCTCTTATCTCTCTCTTCCGCACCGTCGCGGCGACTATACCGCCGTCTCTCTCGCTCTCGGGTTTTCCAGCTAATCGCGCACGTGCTCCCAAAAGGCAGCAGCAGCAATGGTATGTACCGTTGGCACACTCGCTCTCTCACACGCGCTTCATGCACAGAATCTCTTTGTCTCCGCGCGCTCGGTGGACCCTTTGTCCGCGACCTTCGACGCCTTTCCGCTTCCTCGCTCACATCGCACGTTCGCGAGCGACTCCGGTTTGACATTGTCATCGGCGCGACTACGCGTTGCGAGTTTGCGACGTGTGCGGGACACATCGAGAGAGCGGCTTTCTCCGAATGGCCGTCATTGCGAAATGAACCGCCGCGAGCGATCGGCGGCGACCGGTCGACCTAGTAAACCACGCAAGGTTTTCGCAGTGCGGCCTCGCAAGAGCGTGTATCATTTTAAAACGTGAGTTTTGCCGTTGGTGAATAAAAGCCAGCCAGCGGGAAAAAAGAACGAGTCGAGCGAGAGAGAGAGACGGAGCGCTCGCGTATGTCACGTGCCCCGTGCGCGCGCACCGATAAAGGCGAGTGCCAGCGTATTCAAAAGGTAAATAGGTATACCCACAATCGCGTGTCAATGAATCCGCGATCGCATACGTGCGCCTGCGACCCGCTTGACGAGCGAGCGATCGTTGGCTGTGGCCATGCTCATGCCTCCTCGAGCGTAATCGAATTATTGGCCCGACAGTACAGCGTACGTTTGTACGCGCTGTTCGTTACATCGGGACATTCGGGATGCGTGTATGTACGCTATGCGCATAACAAAGAGCGACGAGTGAGAAAATATTACTAACGATGTATTTTGTTTTTCCAGGTACTCCGAAGAGATAAGAGGTGCGATTGGATTGGAGCAGGATAAGAAAAGGTAGAAGTGAAGAATAGACAGACACCGCTGGAGTAGCAAGAGTTTGGCGCGGACATTTTCTTTGGTTATCTAGCTGTATGAGTTTTGTTGTACATCATAAAGCTAGGTTACCGGAGTTAAGCTCCTCGCCATATCAACGACCGCATCAGATTTAGATTGTCCACGCGCGATTAGCCTATCGATCTCTCTCACTCTCGCAGGACACCATTCGTGAATCAAATCAACTTGCTGTGCCCCGTTTCTCTTCGACTGAGGAAGGCAGGCAAGCCAACCAGCCAGCAACTTTCTTGGAAGAAAAAAATTATGTATTCCGCGCTCGGCGTACGTGTTTTTTGCCGCGAGACCCTCGCACGCGTGATTCATGTATAGCGAGCGTATCTCACTTAAAATGTACCCAATGTCAGCCGAAACTCTCGAACGTGTACATTTTAATGACGAAACGTATGTATGTATGTACGTAAGCAAGCGCGCGAGCGAGCTTTATCTCTTTTTATTGTAAAACAATTTCATGTACGCGTGCTGGAATTTCGTTTATGTAAATTTTTCCGTTTGATTTTATTTTGTATGCGAATTGACTAGTGTAAGTATTCTGTACTTTTTTCGATCCTGTTATTTTTTTTTTATTTGTATCATTGTGTAATGGAATTTTTCCATAATGTGACTGTAATGTTAACTTGATTGTTTTATTTTTTTTTCTCTTCTGTTTATTTATTTAACCAAATTATTTTCATAAATGCAGTAGATATAATTTTATTTTGGTATTAGGTTGAAGGGTAAGTTTGACAGATTTCTTGCTATACTGGCATTATAATTTAATTAAAGGTTCGTTCCGTTAGTGCTGCCAGTAGCTAGCCAGTAACGTTTTTCTTTGTCTAACACATTTGATTTAGTTACTGGTCAGCTACTGGCAGCACTAACGGAACACACTAAATAATTTTTAAAACTTTATACTTAAATGCGCTGTGACGAATACGTGATTCAAAATTCAACTTATTCCATTTATTAAATATTTTCAATTTTGAGTTACCAAGAGATAACATAATAATTTTTTGAATTATAGCTAAAAGTTTTATTTTACTTTGGAAATAGTTTTAAAAATTATTAAAATTGAATAAAAATATAATGCCGATGTTACAGAGATTAAATTTTCTTCAAAAATTCAAATAGATTACCGAAACAGTATTATTTGACGAACGCTATTCCTATTTGAATGTACTTAATTGCTATTAAAAATAAGTTCTAATAAAATTAATTTTCTTACAATTGAATCGTCATTACTGAGCCTGTAAGAAAGTAACATTTTCCTTTGAAAGATCACCTGAAATTTTTATTGCGGAAGTGTTTAAATGGAATGACTATATAAAGTAGTTAATAAACGTGAGATGGAAACTGTTAACGTTAACAATAATTTTCTAATTTAATTCATCTTAACTTTAGATATAGGTAAGTCTTTATCAAAATTTTTGTCCGTTAGGTGCAGTATTAGACCGACGCATAATTTTTCCCACTATATTCATATTAATCAACTGGAATATTTACCATAAGAACGAGGAGCGAATTTTCAGGTGTAGATCACGGATACACGCTTGACAGAGATACGAGAATGGTTCCCACACACGGTAAACAATAAACGAGCGGCGCTTACACATATACATACGCATGCACACTCCTCCCTCGCACCTTGAGGAAACGCAACTACATACAATGTTACTTACACCGGCCGCGCCGGTGTGTGCTTCTCGTCAAGGGAAAGGCGCTCGCTCGTTCAGCGTTTATCGCTCCCTAATTGTGTGGGTTCTTATGGGAAAATCCTGTAGGAGGATGCGTGCGCCCCGTGCGTGAAAAAAGCGGTATTTCCGCCTCTCCGGAATTTTGTCTATCGTTCATTTGTTCCAGTATGCGAGCGTGTGTAAGTACATACATGTATGTATAAACGGAAATACGAGGGAGAGGACTCAGAGGAGGGAGTCGCTCGCTCCTTATCGCCAATGGGAATTAAATAAAGAATTTTTTGACTAATTACGCCTGGCGTGTACAATGATTATTTTTACCCTTCCCCTTCAGTGTAATGTATTCTGAATGATTTTCTCAGATAGAAATTCTAAGTTTTTTTTTGATAAGGGGTGGAATTTTTTTTTTACACGAGTATACGATCGCTAGTAAGCACTTGGGAGAGCCTTATTTTATTATTTTTTTCTCATTTCTCGCAATCTTTCGAGAAGCGATAGATGGCGCCACATCCTGGATAAGAGTGATACTGATAAACAAGGATTTCGGACGTATCACATTACCACTTATGGTTAAAGAGATTCTGCACTTTGATGACATTAAAAATATTATTAGACGTAGATAAATTTATTTTTATCAATGCATTGATAACACATTGATACTAAAATAATTGGGTAATACAAATAGAAAACGTATATTAGAACAGAAGTGAAATTTTAAAAAATCGAAGGATTTATTTTATTTATACACGCATACATTATCATCCGAGCTTTTCTAGAAAAATCAATAAATGAAGCAAAGCAATATCAATAAATTGTTACGCATTACGTGTATTGTAAAAACAGATATTCGTATTTGAATTTTCGTTTAATAAAACGCTGAATCATTTTTAGCTATAGGATATCCTATAGTCACTCGTAAACACATGCATGCATATCCACGTGAATTGTGTAGCACATACTTATATATATATGAAACAAAGCACACGCGATTCGCGAACCGCCAACACGCGGCCTCCGATAGACGGAAGTACGGTGCTAGTCAAGTTTGGCGCGCGCTTAAAAGCTTCCGAGTATATCACTTATTTTATCCACCTTTTTACCCAGAAAACCCTGCAAAAATCCTCATTCACAATCTTTTCATTCCTTAGAAAGCTTTTTGTAATCAATTTTCACTGTCGGTCAATTTTCTTTAGCAACCCCGCCGGAATACGGAAGTTCCAGGGGTGCCGGGTACCTACAGCGTAAAGTTCTGGAAGCTTCCAGAATCTTCTTGAACGTTCGAGAAGCCGAGCCGCGCGCGGTATATAAAGTCATCTGCCGGCCCGGCGCGCCGCATTAGAAGGATCACGGCAAAGCCGCACACCCCGTACTATTGAGATATTCTCTTAGCGCAACGTGACTTACCCCATAAGGGCGTTTTTTCTACATTTAATAAGTAAAGGTAAGTTTATTCTTCTACAATTTATCTAACAAGCGTTTATCGTGCGTATTTTTTCCGTAGTCGCGTTTTGTGAAAAAATACTGTTATAGTGGTTGGCGGTTGCGAGAATGTTCTAATGGAAGCTTCGAGCACGTTTCGACTTGTATGGCAAATGTCATTGCAATTAGGTGTGGACACCTCGTTTTTTTTTGTATTTTAATTTGTTTAAATTTTATTTGGTGAGTGGTGTGAAAATATTTTCGATATAATAACGCGTTTAATTTTGAAAATTTTGAATTACTTATCGGTCGTCAGGTTTTTTCTAATTTGCATCATACTCTTTCACGTTGTGAGACAATTTTTTTGTCTTTAAAGGAAAGCTGCGTACGTTGATTAATTTTTCAGAAATAATTGGTGGATATTGATTTTTTTTATTTTATTCTAAAAATTTTTTTTTAAAACCGCATTTTCTTGAGCCAATCCGTGCCATGGCAGAAACATTTTTTTTTATATATCCGTGAATTAGTAACTGTATTTCTAAAATTTTTATTGGGATTTTCAGATGGCTGACTCAAAGATGGAGACTGCCGGAGATGTTGAGACTTTTGCTTTCCAAGCAGAAATCGCTCAGTTGATGTCCCTCATCATCAATACCTTCTACTCCAACAAGGAAATCTACCTCAGAGAGTTGATCTCAAACTCCAGTGATGCTTTGGACAAAATCCGTTATGAGTCACTAACTGATCCAACTAAGCTTGACTCTGGCAAGGACTTGTATATCAAAATCATTCCCAACAAAAATGATGGAACTTTGACCATCATTGACACAGGTATTGGTATGACCAAGGCTGATTTGGTAAACAATCTTGGAACCATCGCTAAGTCTGGAACCAAGGCTTTCATGGAGGCTCTGCAGGCTGGAGCTGACATTTCTATGATTGGTCAGTTTGGTGTCGGTTTCTACTCTGCTTACCTGGTTGCTGACAAAGTCACTGTTGTCTCAAAGCACAATGATGATGAACAGTACATTTGGGAATCCAGTGCTGGTGGATCCTTCACCATCAAGCTCGATCATGGCGAGCCCCTTGGACGTGGTACTAAGATTGTGCTCCATATCAAGGAGGATCAGTCTGAATACTTGGAAGAGAGCAAAGTCAAGGAAATTGTCAAGAAGCACTCTCAATTCATTGGTTATCCCATCAAACTTCTGGTTCAGAAGGAACGTGAAAAGGAATTGAGCGATGATGAGGCTGAGGCTGAAGAAGAAAAGAAAGAGGAAGAAGATGATGGAAAGCCAAAGGTTGAGGATGTAGGTGAAGATGAGGAAGAAGACGGAGACAAAGAAAAGAAAAAAAAGAAGAAGAAGACCATTAAAGAAAAGTACACAGAAGACGAAGAGCTGAACAAGACCAAGCCTATCTGGACCAGAAATCCTGATGACATCACGCAAGACGAGTATGGTGAATTCTACAAGTCACTGACCAATGACTGGGAAGACCACTTGGCTGTCAAACACTTCTCTGTAGAAGGTCAATTAGAATTCAGGGCTCTTCTCTTTGCACCCAGGAGAGTGCCATTCGATCTTTTTGAAAACAAGAAGAGGAAGAACAACATCAAATTGTATGTCCGTCGTGTATTCATCATGGATAATTGCGAGGAATTGATTCCAGAGTACCTCAACTTCATGAAGGGAGTTGTCGACAGTGAAGATCTTCCCTTGAACATTTCTCGTGAAATGTTGCAGCAAAACAAGATCCTGAAGGTTATCAGGAAGAACCTTGTCAAGAAATGTATGGAATTGTTTGAAGAACTTACTGAAGACAAGGAAAATTACAAGAAATTCTATGAACAGTTTAGCAAGAACATTAAACTTGGAATCCACGAGGATAGTGGCAACCGTTCCAAGTTGGCTGACTTACTCCGTTTCCACACATCTGCTTCTGGTGAGGAGGCATGCTCTCTGAAGGAGTATGTTGCCCGGATGAAGGACAACCAGAAACACATCTACTTCATCACTGGTGAAACCAAGGAGCAAGTAGCCAACAGTTCCTTTGTTGAGCGCGTCAAGAAGCGTGGCTTCGAAGTTGTCTACATGACTGAGCCCATTGATGAGTATGTTGTCCAGCAACTGAAGGAATACGATGGCAAACAGCTAGTGTCTGTAACCAAGGAGGGTCTTGAGCTGCCAGTTGATGAGGAAGAGAAGAAGAAACAAGAGGAAGACAAGGCTAAATTCGAGAACCTGTGCAAGGTCATGAAGACCATCCTGGACAGCAAAGTTGAGAAGGTCGTTGTATCAAACCGTCTTGTTGACTCTCCCTGCTGTATTGTAACGTCTCAGTATGGCTGGACCGCCAACATGGAGAGGATCATGAAGGCTCAGGCCCTTCGTGATACGTCCACCATGGGATACATGGCTGCCAAGAAGCACCTCGAAATCAACCCTGACCACCCAATCATCGAAAACCTTAGACAGAAGGCCGAAGCTGATAAGAACGACAAATCGGTCAAGGACTTAGTCATCCTTCTTTTCGAAACCTCTCTCCTTTCGTCTGGCTTCTCCCTGGACGAGCCACAAGTTCACGCCTCCCGCATCTACAGGATGATCAAGCTCGGTCTTGGCATTGACGAAGACGAGCCCGTTGTTGAAGAAACCAAAGCTGCCGAAGAAGTGCCATCCCTGGAGGGTGGTGACGAAGACGCTTCGCGAATGGAAGAAGTCGACTAAATTACATAGCGTTTTATATGTAAATTAATATCACACATTGTTAGGAAAAAAATACGCCGCGTTTTATGTGGTGTGCAAGCGTGCATTTACCATGACATCCGCTGTAACTATACAGATTTGTCATTGTTATTAGGACATTTTTTATTCTAATTATAATTTAATTAATCATTCCTAAGTAAGATAACACACCAAACACCAAAAACACACATTATTGTCAATAAGACTTAAAATAATAAAATACCGTTTTCGAAATATATATTGTCTTTACCTTCTTCCTTGTACTCCTGTTTACAATACTTTATAATGAAAAAAAGTTTTTTTTTTATAAAATTACATTAAAATTTTATTGCTAAATTAATATACTTATTAATTTTCCTTTTGTGATAATATATATTGAAAGAATTTTAATACTTGATAAGATAAGGACACAAATTATGGTTTTTTAAAGTAATAAATAAGCTTAACACAAAAAATTTTTGCTTACAGTTTAGTTATATATTTCTTCTTTTTAACTTTAAATAATACTACTGATAAACTCGCAATAATAAATTATCAGTTACAAGCTTTAAATACAAAGTACCAATTAAATTGCAACAGCTTGTAAAATATCTTTTCTATATATTTATACTTAGAAAGAATTCCAATATTATACGTATAACATGCTTCTATTTAATACAATGTATTTTAAAAATCACTAAGTATATTTGAAATTTTGAACAAGCGGCCGCAGGGGTGAAAAAAAAGCTCGCGTTTGAAAAGTCAGAGCTCCGAGCCAATCACAAGCGCTCTCTGCCGAAAGCTTCAGGAAGGTTATTGTGCAACGCGCGCGGACTGTCTGCTGCTCGGTCAGTATTATGGGTCACACGCATATCACGAGCCAAGTCGACTATTTTTCATGACTTGATCATCGGATTATCCACGTAAACAATTAAGGAGTTTGTAAATAAAACGATGGCTAGCAAAGGCTGGAAGGTACGTTTAACCCCACTATTATTGAACAAAAAAACGATCGATAACCGCGGTTAATTGTAGAGTTCGTCTACTACTGCTACAACTGCCGACGTGAAAGATTAAAAACTTTTTTACTTTTTAGGTAGTGCAGGCGCACGTACCGCTGATAAAGTTTCGCAAGGGCGGCAACAGTCGAGGTAACTATCGTCCTGATGTCCCCGCGCTCGCTGGAAAATCCATGCTTTTCCGCGAAAAGTAACGAGATAATTTTGTTGGTTAGTTGCTGCTGCAGGGGGAGGGGGCCATCACCCAGCATCGGCCCCATCTGGTCCAGGGCCGGCGACAGCGGGTAAGCCGGCGGGTGCCACGGGGCCGAACGTCGTCGTGCTGCCGATCATCGAGGATTTCCAACTGCCACGAAGATTTCAGAGGAGGCAGATCGACTCCAAAGAAATCGAATACATTAACGTTAGTATACTCGTGCTTATCTTGAAATTTTTAAAGTCTTAAATTTAGAATTTAATGGTTACATAATTAAGGTGATGAAATTAATACTTTGAATATGATTTTGCAGCGAGGAGGTCCAGAATAACCGCAAAGCTCATCGGGAGGAGTTATCATTGAGAGGGATGCTTAGACGGATCATTTCACGTACATTTTCAAAGCGACATCGTAATAGCACCAAGTAAACAATTGTCTATGATGTTCAAATATTGTCGCAGTCTCAGTCCCAGAAGACTATGTTAAAAACGAATTGATATTAATATATTGCAATAAAGCGAAGTGTTCGAAGAAACCAAAAGCTCCGATCTTTTTCTTATATTCTTTTTAAATAGAACTACAGTTTTCCTTGAACTCGGCCACTCCCGATGTGCCATGAGCAAGGCTACGCTGCGCTTGCGACACGACGCAGAGACTTCATCGCGCGCGGCCCGCCACTTACGCACTCTCGTCATGTATCTGTGTGCGTAGGTACGTTTTCGCACATTTGACATTGCCCGCGAGCTCGCTATTTTTGGATTAGCCTTTTCTAATGTCCGCGAGTATATTAGAAACGAGCGAGCTTAAAAATAGACAACGCGCGCGCGATTCCCAGTGTCTGGCGAACGAGATTTTCTTCTTCGTCTCCTCGCTCCGCTGAGCACGGCTAAGTAGTTGCTTCTCATGTAGGGGAATTTTCACGGGCGAGCCTCTTGATGATAGACGAAACGAGAGCGAGCTTTCGTGAATAATTTAAAGCAGAGGAAGAGGGCCACTGGCGCAGGGCGCGATGCGTTCCACGGCCCTGGGGAAAACGCGATAGAGATAGAGAGAAGCCACTGCGGTACGTGGGAATCCGCGAAGGTGGCTAAGAGCAGACGACGCGCGCGGCTTTTCCAGAAATACGCGTGTGGGCGCTTTTGCGCGTGTGCGGCGCCTATACCTCCTTCTCTATCTTTCGCGTAGCTACCCCCCTGCGCGCTCTCTGCTGCAGCACTCTGCGATCTTGCGCTCATCCCGTGTGTCGTCGCGTAGCTACCTACCCGCGCGCGCAGTTGTCGAAGACACATCGCGAAAGGCGCATTACAGGGGCGGGCCCTTCATATCCCGCGGCGCTAGCGCTTATTACTTGTATAATATTTATTATACGAACGAGCGAGAGCAGCCTCACACGCAGCTTCCTAAATGTGCAAGCCGAGAGCCCGAGCGCGCTGCTCCACGACGCTGGGACCGCTGCTGCTGGGGAAGGCCTGACACGTCGGTCATCATCATCACCCGCGCCCCGCTGACCGACATTTGTTCGACGACGACGAACCCCCCGAAACGACGACGACGAGATTCCGAGCCGAACCCCCCGAGTAGGCAACGACGACGACGCGGTGTTTCTTCACTCAAGGAGAGAACTGCGCAAGACTACAGGGAGATATATACATATTATAAGTAAGGGAGAGTAAGGAGAGGATCTAAACGCAAAGTTTACAAACACAACAAGCAACATGACGGAAGCGACTACCGAGTTCGGCCCGCGCAAGACGGTGATCATCCTGGCGGTCGTTGCCGGCTGCTTCGCTGTGCTCTGGCCCAAGATCTTCTACCCGATGATCGCGAGCAATGTCGCGGTCACCCCGCATACGGCTGATAGCTCCGGTGAGTAATTGGTTATAAGAGTTATATAGATATGGATGGCGCGCGCGCGTCCGCTCGTGCAAGCTCTGCACACTTTCGTTTCATGGTTTATTATTATTTTGATTTATACTTACTTTTGGTTCCGATTTATTTTATTTTATATTTACGTTGTTATTTGATAGGCTGTTGCGACGTCATATTCGAGAGCGATGTGACGGCTGTCGATATAATGCAGGAGCTATGTCACAACATAATAAAGCATCACCAGGTTGATCCTCGTGTGAGGGAGGCTATAGAAGTAAACAAATTCAAAAAGCTGACGCCGTCGAGTGCGAGCCTCTGCAGGGAAGAGGTTCTCGCTAGGTGTGGCATAGATTTGTCCTCATTTTTGGCAGAGAAAGAGCGATTAAAGAAATCTTATAAGCAGGTGTTAGAGGAGATTAGAGGGTTTAATGGCTCCTTGTGCCTTAAAATGCAATTTGGAGTGCCGTTAGCTCGATTAGGGACTCCTCATCTAATTAGATACCACATTTTAATGCCACACAGTAAGACTTTTTTTTGCAAAAGTTGACAAAGTGTGAGTTTATTAACAAATTTTGGCATCCATATTTCTTATTTGCACATGACTGTGACTAATGCAGAGCTATTATTTCACAAAATTTGTCCTCTAACATTTTGAATCATTGTACAAATGATTGTACAAGCTTTTTAATATAATTAGGTTTAACAATTAAATAATATCAGAAGAATTGATACTCATTATAAATATTTATACATAAGCAACAGATACATAACTTTTGATCAGTTAGTCATGCATGTGTATGTGGAAAGCAAACCTGAGGCTTCCATTTGGTAATTGGCAAACTTCCAAATTCAAAAACATAACAGTTGGCAAGCACAAGGTTTAAAAGCACTGTCATAGTTTGAAATACATTCTTTATTACTCTTTGAGAAAAGCAAACTAACAATTTTTTTCATTTTACTAAAAAAAAAAATTTATCACATTTTTAAAAAACTTTAACAAATCATATTTAAATTTAGACTTAAAATAAAAAATGTCTAATATATTTTCTTTATGTAGGTCCAATAAGACAAGAAAGACAAACGCCACCTCATGCTGGAAGCTACCATCCCGCGCTAAGAGAACGAGGTAGAGCCATTCCATCATCTCACATTGTGCCTAAAATTCAAGATAGACCTGACCACATAGCACCTATGAAAATGAGACCACCAATGGGAGGAGCAGGCCACGTGGTGGCTGCACCCAAGGGCACTGGCTCATTGGGACTTCTCATGCCACTGTATACAATAGGGATTGTACTCTTTTTTATCTATACAATATCAAAGGTACTTATGGGAATCGTCATGCCACTTTATACTATAGGAAATGTTCTATCTTTCCTCTATAAAATTCTTCAGGTATTTATTTCCTTTCCTCTTTTTTATTTGAATTCTCTCACAACTTTGTTTAGTGTGCTCCTTTTTGTTTTAACTAATCCATTTTTATTTATTTTAAATTATCCAATTTAAGTTTGATTATTTAAAATTGTGACTTATATTTTCTATATATATATTCATATATGTACAAACATATACTAGTCTACATTATGTAATGTTTATATAGTTTATTGTATTTGTTATATTTACACTATTTATGCTATGCAACTTTTTGGTCTAGTATAATAATATAATTCTGTTAAAACTTTTGTAAAGTGCTACTAGTAGCCCATAAACTCTTGAATAATTATAATGAATATATGAAGCAACTTTCAAATATCATTCCAAATTATATGAAATAAATAGTATATTTGTTAAACTATTTCATAGGTATTGAGGAAAAATGGAGATACTGAAATAATTCGGCCTGAATACTCAACAGCATCTGCTGAAAGAGAATATCAAAAAATGGTTTTCAATCCTGAAGTATTTGCTGCTGCAGTATCAGCAGTTAATGGAACTTCACATGAAAAGAAAGAAAGGTCTCCGTGCCAAATGGATGAAAAGCCACCTACAATTGACGAATTGAAAGAACGTAAGTTTTTTTTGTTTAATAGATGTTAAAAATTGTATATATTTAGTTTAGATTGGGTGGGATATACATGAATTGTCATTTATGCTCCAATTACGATTGTAAACTGTAAATCAATTTCTAAATTGTACATGCTGCTGGAACACAAAAGAAGCGGCAAGTGATATAGAAATAGACCAACTCAGACGGCGATTGGTAGAAACAGAAGCGGCTATGGAACGAATTGTTGTTCAAATGAGCAACTTATCGCGTACTGTTATGACTTGTTCCACCCCTCCACCAGAATCCAAGGTTTAATAATGAAAGTTTTTGAAGCAAGCCATTATTTTTTTTTAATTTTTAAATTTCCTTAACTCGTAAAACTGCACGTTTTTGCGCACGTTTCAAGCTTCCTTTTGCATCCCTAAAAATTTGGATTAAATTTTTTTTTAATATAATTTGTTTTCAAAATTCTTTAAATATATGGCCTGCATAGATGTAGAATATTTTTGTAATATATAAAGTTTTGTTAATACCGTTAATCCCAACAATTTAATAAAAAAAACGTTAGATATTATAAATAAGTACAACATTTATTGTTTATTATTTATTATTGACATGTATGTATTAGTTATAAGATGTTTATTACAGCAAATCTATATAAAAGAAACAGGTGGGTGTAGACTGAAAATGGTAAAATTAGTTGTATCATTCGAATTGGAGATATTGGCAATTAAATCTACGTGATTTATATTATAATTTCATATTTTTTCAACAAGTAGATCAAGCTCCAAAGTCTAATGGTCTGGCAGATGGGGTCAGCCCCAATTTAAAGGTATTTTCCTATCATTAGAGAGTGTTGCTCTCTTGTCTGGAAAATAACCAACAGTTTGATGCTGCTTTTAGCTGAAAAATTTTCTGACATTTGATGTGATCATTGATACTAATATCTCTAATTAATTTTAATGCATAATAATATTTATTGTACATAGAAAATATTTCGTTAGCTTGTTTGAGATTTGAAAGTTGTTGAGTTCTATATGGCTATTTATATTCACTTTTAAGAATTTTAGCTTTTTCTTTAATGTAGCATGCTAATGCTGGGCATTGTATAAAATTATTTCAACATTTAGAACTTCTTTTATGAATATATACTAATAATTTTATAATAAAATATTAGGAATCAAATGTACATGAGGAGACATGTGATCAAGATGAAAAAGAGTTGGAAGAGTATCATGAAGCACCAACAGTAAAGGTTGTAAATCTGGAGATGACTGCATCATGTGAAGGAGGACAAAAACTTAGCAGACCAACTACACCTGTTCTTTTGACTCCACATGGGTAAATATAAATATAACTAATAATTAAAGGAATTTGCATATACTAAGAATAATTTTAATTTCTAGCCATACTGAAGAAAAAGAAAAGTCACCACCAATATCAATTTACTTGGAAGGAGCACTTCCTCCTCAGTGTGAATTGCTTGTCACAGATTCAAGAACGCAAGAAATTCCAGAAGAAGAAAGTGTGGAAGTCCCAGTCGTTCTTTCTGGAAAAATGACTCTTTCTCTCATCAGCTTTGACCAGGTAGCAGCTGTAAGAAAATATTAAAATAACCAACGAATCAAATGAAACTACGGAATCTTTTTTTATTTGGTGATTCTTTTATTATTTAATTTCAATAGCTTTGCTTTAATACTGGCTGTTAAGCAAATAACATAACTTTTGCTAAGCTACTGATTTTACTACTAAGTATAACTTTCTATTAATACTATGAATAAGTTTTTTTATAATTAATAAGGATTCATACTTACTAATAATTAGTAATAAAGTAAAATATTAAAATTTTTTTCTTTTATATTGTTGAAATGTTTGTTGTAATTAATTTTTGTTTGATTATAATTTAATTTTTTTTATTTAATTTTGTTCGTGAACTACTTTGAAATTAAAATTATTTTTTATGTCAAATTGCTAATTTTTTATTTTCTGTTTTTTGTTGCATAGGAATCCCAAGATGACGAACAACTGGCAAATGAGGCTGCAAATGAAGCTGCAAATGATCTACGATCTACGAACAATGAAAATATACCAAGTGAATATGATGAAAGTGAACCAGAAAACGTTCAAGAAAACTTAAGCAATACAAGGATAGATATGTTAACAAAAAATAAGCTAAATAATGAAGAAGAAAGTTATGAAAGTGAAAGTGAAGAAGAAGATAAAGATGAAGAAGATAACTCTGCTGAAGATGATGATATCAGCGCAACAAATATCCAAAAGCGTCTTGATAGGATTCAAGAACAAATGAAAATATCTTTGGAAGATATGAGAAAATTAAGTGAAAGTCATACATCAGAAGGAGAAGAAGAAGAAGAAGAAGATGATGATGATGATGATGATGATGATGATAATGCTGGTGATGGTGATGAAGAAGAAGAAGAAGAAGAAGAAGAAGCAGAAGAAGAAGAAGAAGAAGAAGAAAGTGACTATAGTAAAATCAAAGAAAATAAAAATAATGAAGTGCTTCTTAAAACGACGCAAACAGACAAAAGTCACGTACTAGAATCTGGCGAAGAAAGTGACGATGACGAAGAAGAAGTTGATAAAGAAATTGCAGATGAGCAAGAGAAGGAAGGTAAAGAAGAAGAAGATGAAGAAGTTGAAGAAGATGAAGAAGAGGAGGTAGAAGAGGAAGAAGAGGAAGAAGAGGAAGAAGAGGAAGGGGAAGAGGAAGAAGAGGAAGTGGAAGAGGTAGAAATGGAAGAAGAAGTTGAAGAAAATGACGAAGATGAGGAAATTGAAGATGAAGTGGAGGAGGATGACGATGAAGAAGAAGACGAAGATGATGAAGATAAAGAAAATAAGAGAACAATGAAAATAAAAGAACAAATAGTTACCAAGAATACAAATTAGAAAATTTACATCTATAGTTCAATTTAAAAAATTAACGTTTATATACAAAACATTATTATAGAAAATTTATTGAGTCGTTTTTTACAAATCATGTTTAAATACAAATTCGTACAAGATAAAGTCTTGCATTTTAAAGATTATAGTTACAGATGATTTTTTAGTTCATTTATTATTTACAAGTATGCATGATAATTATAATACCTAGTTAATTTTTTATTCTACAAATGTTTGATTGGTAAATCTGTCAAATATTGTACAGGTTTCTCTATATCAACTACTGCATTCTTCCTGTAATTTAAAATATTGCAAATATAAATAAATTGTGCAGTTAATTCTGGTTTTCTTTGTCAATATAAAGACATACAGAGTTTATATTAAATTTTAAGTTTATCTTTCTACAAATAAGCTCTTTTGTAAAGAAAAAAAAAATTCATATGCACTTCCAAGTGGTGCATAGTTTTTCATGAAAGTACTGAAATTTGAAAGTCGTATGTTTCTTAATCAAAGAAGAGACAGTCTTATTATGTGCAATTATGTTTTTTTCTACAGTTAATCATGAGTTTTATTGTTAAAACAAAGTGTCAATATAAATTAATACACCAATTTTAAACAAAAAATATTGCTGATGACTATTTATTATCCTTATTTCATAGCATTTAAAATACTAATTTTCTTAAAAATATTTTCTTAAAAAAATTATTAATTTTTTTTATATCTTTAAATATGATTCTATTAGTTTTAAATTTATGAGTAATTTTAAACATTAACATGAACATTTTTTTTTAAATCTAAGACACAATATCATTAGTTTTGAAATCCCTATAAGGAAAGTCAATCAAATAAGTATGGGTATATAAATTATTCAAAATTTTGTACTTTTATAAAAGGCGCCACTGTGACGTACTTCCGTTACTTGGCTCTTTTTCCGGTTTACTGCATCGAAAACCGACGGAATCATGAAGGCCAAAGGAGAAGTAAGTTTATTTTCATATTTTTTTACATTAAATAATAATAAAAATTATATTTGTATATTCCTCATTAAATTTGGAACATTTTGATTATTGATAAACATAGTGTTCGAACGACATTCATACAAAAACATGCTTTATACGTCGACATGTTATGAACATGGAATCCATCACATGTGTTGCATTTGCAATTGATAATATATATTTTATAATAAAAAAATTAATGTTTCAGAATGCCTTCATATATTTTTGAGTTAAATGACATGGAGTGTCACAAATAAAATCCTTTTATCTTAACAATATCATATGTTGATTACAAACATACTCATAACCTATTAATAACCTAAAATGCAACAAGATGTGCTAATTATAAATTGAAAATCTTCAAAATAAACATCTAATGATATAATTGTTTTTAATATGATGTAAAATATATTTTTCATTTTTTTACAGTTGAAGGAATTTGAGGTAATCGGGCGCAAATTGCCCACAGAGAAAGAGAAGAACACTCCTCTCTACAAAATGAGGATTTTTGCTCCCGATGCTATTGTTGCCAAATCGCGATTTTGGTACTTTTTACGTCAGCTCAGAAAATTCAAGAAAACAACCGGTGAAATCGTTTCAATTAAACCGGTAAATTATTCTTTGCTATGTAGTTATCTATAAATTATCAATTCTTTTACTTAATTTCCTATCATTTACAGATTGCAGAGAAATCACCAATTAAGATCAAGAACTTTGGAATCTGGTTGAGGTATGACTCCCGATCTGGTACCCACAACATGTACCGTGAGTACCGTGACTTGTCTGTCAGTGGTGCTGTAACTCAGTGTTACAGAGACATGGGAGCCCGTCACCGTGCAAGAGCTCACTCTATTCAAATCATTAAGGTGGAAGTTGTAAAAGCTGGTAATTGCCGCAGGCCACAAATCAAGCAATTCCACGACTCCAAGATAAGTTTCCCGTTGCCAAAACGAATTCAGCACAGGAACCGTATGCCACTATTCAGTGTCCGTAAACCAAGAACTTATTTCCTTTAAGTTCGTGCATTTTATTTGATACTGTTGTAACATCTTGACTTAAGAAAATATAATAAATAATGAAATCTTTTGTTAGTTCAAAATTTGTTATCTTTTTTATAAAAATTTAATCTTAGATTCTTATTCCTTTCAAAATATTTGCAGTTCTGTGTAATTCGCAGTGATTCAATTTAATTGTATTTTATTTAATATTATAATTAAATTAAATCATTTTAATTTTTCTTCAAAATCCACTTTTATTGTATTATAAATGTCAGTGCTATGCAATCATATTGTAATAATAACAATTTTTGTTACTAACATTTTGTAGTTATTTAAGAATCAAATGATTTTTTTCTTAAATAAGTAATGCTCAGTATTTATAAATAATATTCTTTATTTTGATTTACATATTATTTCAAGTATTTAAAAGCTTTATATTGCTTTACTACTTAATTTAGTTTAGTAGTATACAATAGATAATAAAATAAATGTCATTTAAAATGTAAATTTTATAATACTTATTTTACATATATTGATAAAAATATATTTTATTTATATATTACATTGCAGTCTTATTTATAATTGTTTCTTACAAAGTAATAGTTTTCAATTTTCTAATAATTAGTAGATTGTAATCTAAGTGCCATTTCAATTACATTTTGTGGAGTACAATCTTGATAACATATATACAATTCCTTAGGCCTCGGAGTTGCATATAATCGACCAACAACCCAATAAGTACAATTTTCCCATTCAAATAAAATACCATGCTCCTTAATTGCAATTAAACTCTTGTTTATCACAGACTTGCCTGTATCATGACTCAATAATTTTTTATATCGTTTTGTATCGCTCAAAAGTTTATGTATAGTTTGACTACAGATACTTAAATTATTCAAAAATTCTGGATCCAATTGATTTAATCTTGATGATATTAAAATCCCTTCAAACAGATCTATATGTACATAATAAAGTAAAGAATTTTTATCACCTGTTGTGATAGCTTTAGGTATTATATATTCAGCTTGATTTAATAAATTTTCTCTAATATTACTGATGTCTGAAATTCTTGTTTGGTCATTCTGAAAAAATTTTATTTTCACATAAAGTATAAAAAACAAAAGAAGAACAAAATAAAATAGCATTAACTTTAAACACACTTACATCTAAATCTGAGTCACTATCATCAGAGTGTCTTGCTGTTATAACAGTAGTCCTTTCTCTAGTAGCTCTTCTTCCTAAAATGGGTGCAGCTTGATCACTTACTTCACTAACCTGGCTAAGAGAGTCTTGGCTAGGTGAATCTCTAGATGTTTCAAGAGAATATGCTACAAAGATCAAATAGTAAATAATATAAATCATAATTTTTGTTTACGTAATAAAAAATAGTCATACCAGTATTTATTTCAAGACGAGATTCTTCAGTACTCTTATTTTTTATCATAGTAGTACTTTCATAAGACATTTTATTTAAACTAGAAGTAAGATTATTCATAGACTTTGATTGGCTTGTTTTAATAAAACCAACAAGGTTTTCTGTAATACTGGACGGTATTTTGAACATTGATTCTTTTAGAGGCATAGCAATTTCAGGTTTGGCATTGGCAGTAATCCATTTTTCAGCTAACATTGAAATACCAATTTTTCGTATATGTTTAAGCGTCTCCTGAGCCTCTTCAACATAAAATATATCAGGACCAGAATTCTCTTCTAACCTAATGACATTAATTAATTATTTATTATATAATGTTATACATTATTCAGAATATTATAAATATAGTGCAATGCCTTACACAGCTGTGCAACCTCCTGATTCTAATACCACAGCCAGTAAATCATGACCATATCCAACAATAAGTAAAAACCATTTATCTGGTAGTGAATAAATATTTTCTTCTTGCCATGCTAATTTTCTAGCTATGCAAGATGAGGGATATACTCTTTTCCAAATAACAAGAGATTTAACTTGCTCATTATTGATTAAATTCATTAGACCATGTCTTCTTAAAAATGAATGAACTTGTCTTAGGTCTTCAGCAGGTAAATGGGAACCAAGTAAATACTTTTTGTGGTATAAACAACTTCCTAAAATTGTATATAGCCTTTGACATTCTATTGGGTCTTGATTCTTAACAAATAAAAGTATGAATTTGAGTACTAAATTAGAGTTTACTTGGTGAATTTAAAAAATAAATAAGTACCCAATCTCTGTAATCCATTGCTTCCATTTCACTTAATGCTGCATCAAGTTGAATTTGGGCATCTCTTGGTAACTGTACTGAATCAACAGCTGGTAGTAAGAAGTTAAAGTCACATTGTCTTATTTCATCTATATTTGTATTAGCTTTTATATTCTCCAAATGGATTTTGTTGAACACAATTTTGTCTTTATAAAGACGAGAAAAGAAGAGATAAAAGAAGTGATCTAAATATGAATGATTTTCTTCTTTTTCAAAACATTTTGTTACATTTTCGTTAGTAAAAGCTAAACAACATGCTATGTCTGCTGAAAGTTCTATAGCTTCTTGTTTGCTGCAACTTCAATATAAAATTACACCTTAGTGGATAATATAATTTTTACAATTACTTACTTAAAATAAAAAGATTTATTACTCTTACCATTTTTCAGGTATACATATTAAAAGTAATTCTTCTTTATTAGAAAAATAAATAACATGTGTTAATCCACTCGGAGCCATAATAGTTGTACTAAAATATATATTTTTTTAAATATAAAATATTTCAACACATTTTTTATGATTTAAAAACATAATTATATTGACCTTACCTGACTGGTTCTGGTCCAATGATATCTGGCAGCATATGATTTAATGTTATAAATGCTCCTTTAGTAATTGATAAAAAAGACTGTACATTTTTATTTTTCGATTTTGGGAAAGAATATAATACACCTTGCATGTCTGACTCATTCTCTGAAAATTCATTAATTTTTACACAAAGGACTCCTAGAGGATCTTTTACTAAGGAGTCCATAAGAATTTTACTTTCTTCTTTATCAACTAACTGCCGAGCAAATAATGATTGCTAAAATAAGTCATATCTTTTAAGTAAAAAAATTCATCTACCGGTATAGTGATTGTAATCTCAAATTTTAATTAAATATATTTAAACATTATACACTTACATTTGGGCAACTCATTGTTGCTGGAAAACTTTCATAATTTACCTCATGAGCATTTCTTTGAAATTTACAGATTACCTAAAAATAATATACAAAAGTGTATCAAATTTTATTATCATTAAATTTGACAAATATTTCAAATGTAAAAATTAATAGAATTTGCATTTTATAGTTTCATACACTAGTTGAAGAAACAATCCCAGAAAGTAAACTATCTATATTATGATTATTGACTTCTTTTGAATTAATTGATTGTAACCAATCTCCTATTTTAATATCTTTACTCTTCAAAGCCTCTCCATCAGGAACAAATCCAGCCACTATTATCTTAGATTTGTCTGAAGCAATTCTAGGGATTATACCTAGATAAGCTTCACATGCTGTTGCGCGTCTTCCAAGTTTATGTCTCTTTTCAGGATCAACCCAAATATTAACAATATACTTTTCACCAGCTTTAAAATCATCTATAGCACTTTCTCGTTCCCTGTTTATTCTATTGATTGATTCTTGATTTTGTTTAAATTCTGAAGCCAGACCATTGACTCTGACACTGTGTCTGTAACTTTCTTTACGCTTTATCAAACGTATTAATTTGCCTGCTCTTGTACTTCTACGACGAGTTAATTCAGGTGGTGGTGAAATATACTGGTTACTGTTGTTTGTTTTACTATTTTGTGTTGAATAAGAGTCTGCCAGCGATTCAATGTAAAAAACTTCTCCAGCAGCACTTATTTCAGATTCCCATTCTATAGCTGAGCTATAATTTATAATCTGTTAATATCTTAATTACTTCAAAAAAACTAAATTTATAGATGTAAATTTACCTTGTACTGTTTGAATAATAAGATCCCGAACTTGAACCACTATCACTTGCCCAACATTCATGTTCTTCATCAATAGGATGCTTTTCATTTCTAACATATCCATAAGTTTGTTCTTCATGTTGATAAGCAGGATTTTTATCCTTTGAATTATTCATCATATTAAATTATGGAATAATTCAGGGGAAAAGAATTAAGTCATTTACTAATTATAACATTATAAATTGAGAAATATAAGCTAGTTGCAATGAAAGTAAACATTTTCAAAACAATTGTTGCGAGTATTTTTTACGACTTCATACATTTGTGTATGTACGCTACACCGTGCGTCGCCATTGGCGTAAAACAGGGGCATTTCTCGGAATCTCAGGTGAGCGAGTGATGGCAAGGTGCGGGAAAGGGAAGGGGAACCGGTCATCAAGCATAATTATGAACGCAGGTATGTTCCGCGTTTCTCACGGCAGAATAAAAAGAATTAAACAAAGCAATGAAATACGTACAGCGAGATAATGTCTGTATATTATATCCATACACGGAAAAAAGCCACTACGTTTTAAAAAATTATGTTTTTATTGGTTCATCATGCCAAAACGTTACAAGTAATAAAAATAGAAGTACATTATTCTTTTATATTTACAAAATGCAAATGCTCGAGTTTTATAAAAAAATGAATGTAAAAATTTATTATTAGATTTCAAATACATTATTAAAATTATTTATGGCTACTACATTACAACACACCATATCACTTCATCATAAGTTTTGCAAGTCTTCATTCTCAAGTGGTAATATTAACAACTCACAGAGTGAAAATACAAAAAGTCCTACTTAGCATAAAAAACAATTGAATTTGAAATTTATTTACTACGAGAGCCAGTCTTATCTAATTGATTGTTTCAAACGTGATGCAACACATTTTGTTTCAGTAGGCTCTTTCTTTTTATTAGGATCTGCCTGGAAGCACTTCCATAGTCTCAATGTCTCATCTGCTCCAGCACTAAGTACTGTTGTTCCATCAGGTGACATAGCAAGGTGCAAAACTCTACTTGTATGTCCAGTCAATTCAGCTACTTTAGACATGGCTGGATATTTCCAGATTGTTAATTGATTTTGTGCATAACCATGCCCTGATACTATCTCTTTATAAGTATTTGACCAAAGTAAAGAACAGACTTGGGATTTTGTGTCAATTGTATTCAGACAAGCACCTAAAAATGATATTTGAAATCATTAAATATTTAAATAATTAAAAATGTTAACTAAAATTTGATACACTTTATTTTCATTTAAAAATTCTGGTTACCTGTATTGCAATTCCAAAATCTTATTGTCCTATCCGCTGTACCTCCACCACTAGCTAAAATATGGTTTTGCCATGGACACCAAGCTAGAGCTTTGACAGCTGCTTGGTGTTGATTTAAGGAATAAATTGGTTGGACATGAGAATAATTTTGACCAGCTATACATGGCCAAATCTGAAGCATATTATCATTTCCTCCACTAGCTAAATACTTTCCATCTGGTGACCATTTTAAACCACAAACTTCCTGACCATGAGCATTGATTGAAGAAACAGAATGCTCACGTTGTCTTACATCATGATGAACAATTTGTCCTGCTCTGTAAATTTAAGTTAGATACAGGAAATATATTATTGTGTTGTTCTTTATAGAATTAGTTATCTTGTATACTAAAAATTGTTCCTAATACCAACCTGCAGCCACTTGATAATATGTGTGAATTCCAAGCAAGAGAGCCAACTCTTGCTGAATGTCCACTCATTACTCTTACTCTTTTCATTTGACTACAATCCCACAACTCACAATTTCCTACAGTTGTTCCTACAGCTAAATAAGGACCTTCCTGAATCCAAGCAACTGAACAAACGTAGTCATTGCCTTCTAATTCAAAAAGTTGTTCTATTGTGCCAGTTCCAGCATTCCATAAATAAACATTTGAACCTAAAGCTACTGCTAAAATATTACTAGATGACCAGTCAACTAAATTTAAATCTGCAAAATAATTTTGTAATTTAGGACAACTTGAATCAGTTTTTAATGTTTTTATACATGACAAATATCATAATTTAAATTTTTAGAACTTACAATAATCGTCTACAATTTCAGGTGCATCTAAAATACGATCTGGTGCTTGTGGAATGTATCTTGATGAAGATTTTACACTAGCTGGAGTTTTTGTTTGACTGTATACAACTCGCAGGGGATTCTGGAACCCTTCTGGTGGAGCTGGAGCTTTATTTTGATAAGATAATACTCTCATATTATTTAAATCTCCACCATGTAAATTTTCCCCTATTAAACGCTGCATCTCACGTTTAGAAGGACTGGAGCATTCTGCTTGATTTCCTTCTTGTTCAGAATTTTGTTGTTGCTGTAACTATTATAATATTTATTAATATTTTAAGTTTTTTTTTATAATAAAAAAATGTTTATAATTAGCTTAAAAATATTACTTTGTAGTAGCCTAATTCAAAATTAGTTGTAGATCTTGAAGGAATAAATCTATCTCCCCCACATGGAGTTTTGGCTGGTGTTGTTGCACGACCTGTTGGAAATTTAATGTTAATTTTAAAAAGCACTGATTGCAAAAAAATACCAAATCAAAAGATTAATGAAATTACTTGGTGACTTTTTGTTTCCTTTTGAAGGTGTCTTTTTTGTTATGTTACGATTTTCTAATCCCTTTTTAGGAGTTTTCCCCGAACTTGTGTTACTGTTACCTGCCATTGAGGTACTCATAGCCTTTCGTGAAGTGTTTAGACTAATATTAGCACTAAAGTCAAATTTGAAACAATCAATTAAATTTATAATCATAATTACAAGTATTAATATAAATAAAAAAATTTCATGCAAAATTCATACCTAGAACTATTTGAAGAATCCATGCATTTCTTTTGCCATCTAGGCACAGGTCCTTTTATTGCTTCATCCATTCTTGTTAGATTGTTCAATTCTTTCATATATTTAAGATGAGACATTTTATTAATACTAAATTATTAAAATAAGAAAACTTCTAAGTCAATAATTTACTGCTTTAAAAAGTGGATAATGCTATTTACGGCGCAAAAGACGCGCGCATTCGTCACGTTTTCAGGATTCGCTGCTTTTCAGGGCAACTGAAAATGAATAATTAACAAGAAATTAAATTTTTCGTAGTACAACGTAGAACTGACTAAAGTACACACAAATTCCTTACGTTTTTTGTATCACAGTCATTCAGTTATTTTAATAACACTATTTTTCGTGACATAGAGCGTCTTGTCAAGTGGAGGTAGAAGAACGCCAAGCGTTGAGCGTTGTTTTAAAGAGCCAACCACTAAAACCTTGCGACTGGCAACCGTTAAAATTTCAAATTTCAACCGAAACTGTAGCGTTGGTTAGATAACCAAACTTGTGGGGGGAAAAGGATCTATGAAAAAAGATGGCTACTATTTCTTCAATAAGCGCGATCAGTTTAAATGTATTGTATTTTTCAGCGTATATATAAGATGCCTTAGGCTTACATATATTATTTCAAGTTTAATAATGTACCTATATTACGTAATTAAATTTATTATATTTTATCAAATATATGAGAAATGTTGTTATGCTTATGTATATTTTTTTTACTTGCATTAAAAATGTGTTATAATTTTGTAGAGACAAGTCACACTACACAGAGTCAAAGTCAATGACGACAATGACTGATATTTATTTCTTGTTAGATGGCGGTACTATCGATAGTACTGATCGCTAACTATTATTATTATACTAGAGAATAAAACTAGGATATAAAAATAAAAAAGTATAAAATTAAAATACTAGAGATTTTATCACATATATGATATATGGCTTAAGTCGACGCTGCTTCAATAGCAGTATAGGCAAAGCCAATCAAAATAAGAAGAAGAAGAGATTTTGTCTGGCTGTCAATTACTTTGTGCTTCTAACTTTTCTCACCAGAGCTAATTTAGTTGCAAAATTTCGGGTGGTTTAAACCTTTGATCTTTGGAAGGTTATGTTTTTATTTTGAAATTACAAAGTTTTAAATATTAAAATCACACACACTTTGTCAGATCTTTTAATTTAATGGGAATCTCGTCCACGGTTCGCAGTATTATTATAGGAATACCCGTTGGATTTATATTTTTTAGTCAAGTCGGCTACGTAGCTCGAGTTGAAGGAGTATCAATGCAACCAGCATTAAATCCCGACTTGGAGCAAGAAGATTATGTCTTTCTGAATCGTTGGGTAGTGCGTGATAAAAATATCCAAAGAGGAGATATTGTCACTTTCAAATCACCTAAATATCCCAATCAAAAACTGATCAAACGAGTTGTTGGCTTATCTGGAGATGTGATACACACTCTTGGTTATAAAAAAGATATTCTTGAGGTTTGTTCAATAAATAATATTTGCGTTTTATTATTAATTACTCTGAGCAAGAATCTATATTTTTTTGAGTTTTAAATTAAGGTACCAGAAAAACAATGTTGGGTTGAAGGAGACAATACTGGACATTCTATGGACTCAAATACTTTTGGTCCAATCCCACTTAATATTATAACAGCAAAAGCTACTTGCATTGTATGGCCTCCAAGTCGATGGCAGAGCTTGAATACTTTTTTGCCAGATGATCGTTTATCTGTTAATGAGCCAGCAGTGATAGCAGCCTAGTTTTATAAACTATCAAAATGAGAGCTGTGTGTTTTGTTAAACGATTGCAGTGGGATTTGCCTGGTACGGTATTTAGGCATGGATTAACTATTGGTGATGTAGATAATGATGGTGACAATGAATTAGTTGTTGGAACTGCAGAAGGAGATTTGTTTATATTTAAGGTTTGATATTTTCTAATAATATTCGATATATCTTATGAAATTTTTATCAGTATTTTTATACATCATTGTAATTTTTTGTTATAGGGCTTGGAGTTATGGCAAAAAATAACAGGCCTTGGTTTAGTAACAAGTGTTGCAATAGGTGATATATTTAACTACGGTCGAAATGCTTTAATTGTGATTTGTGGGGATGGTTGGGTTCATATCTACTACAGTCCCCGATCTGTCCGCCCAAGTGTAAATACATTGCATTCTGAAACTAATAGCTCTGACAATGGAGAAAATGAACAAAATATTGCCAAAGCTAGGACAGGTATATTTTGATTATATTGAATAAAATTAGGAGATTAAGAATAAATAATATTCTAGTACAAAGTATTTATTAATATATATTCTCCTAGGTACTATAAATGTTAATACAGCGGAGCCTAGTCTTTTGGAGCATAAAATAAATTTAGTTCGTTCTGATGAATCTGTTGGAAAAATGGAATGTGTTCATGTACAGAGAATACCCACAAATACAAAAGTAGTTTTAATAGCTGATGTAGATAAAGATGGTGCTAATGAAATGATTATTGGTTTAACTGACAGAGTGGTAAGGTCCTACAGATGGTCTAGTAATGCAGATTTAGGAAGTGGCAAACTAGTTGGTCTTAATAAATGGGAATGTGCAAATCAAATTGGAACAGTAACTTTACAAGATGACTCAGATGGAACACCAACACTACTAGTTGCTCAGCCTGGTGGGACTTTTATGAGAATTAAATGCAATGCAGATGACATTCAACTAGAGGATGACTGTTTTGACACAAACAGTGAAGCTGCTGCTAGCTGTATTGATTACCAAACTTTAGGCATTTCGAGAATGCGAAACCCGAATATATCAACAGAAATATTGGGCAATTTAAAACCTAAACTGACAAGTACTTCTAATGACGATAATATAAAATTTATTTGTGCAAATGAAGATGCATACAAATGTGATTTTTCTAAAGGTTCTCCAGAAGAATCAACACTGACTGATCAAGTAAATAGAGGAAGTTCTCCAGATGTTGATTCTGTAGATGGTAATCTTATTGGTGGAAACATTGTTTTTGGTGAGGTAGAGAGTAAAAAAGATGAGAATAATTTTTATTCATCGTTTAATTATTCTGGAACTAGAAATAAAAAAAATAGTGAAAAGGACGATAAAGAATCATGTGATGACCAGAAGCAGATCTTTAATTTGCAGTCCAATGACAAGGAAAATAATAAATCATGGTCAAATTCCAAATCATATGCTCTTGCTACTCTTGATGGTACTATAATGCTTGTGAAGGATGAAATAATTCTTTGGTACTTGTTATTTTATTTTGAATCATGCAAAAATTTGTTTCTAAATTACATATATGAAACCATTATGTAATTTTGCAACAACTTTTACATATATTTGAGAGAAAAGGCCTTTTGTTAAATATTGTTATTATGGATTCACTCATTTATTTTAATTAAAAGTTCTATTTATAGAAAAGCTTAATTTTTCTTAACTGTTTAAATTTATTGGTATTCCAGTTTAATTTTTAAAATTCTTTTACTTAAAATTTGAACATTTTTAAAACTTTTAACAAAAACAAAGGTCTTTTCATTACCATTTCTGGTATACCATTTTTCAAGGGATGCCGATAAAGTAGACTTTACGACCTTTTCTTGTAGAGTATGTCCTATCAAAGGTAAGGTAAATCTTGACCTTTATTTCTACTATACCGACTTGACGAGAATAATATACCGAAATTTTCTACAATTTGGGAAACGAAAATTTTGCATTTTGCGTCCCGTAAATAAGTAAACCTCATACTTTGATTTTATATTAAAAAAAAACCTTCATTGTTCTTCATTCTTATGTTTGAAGTAATTATTCAGTTTTTCATAAGATTAAAATTATATGAATACAGCTTTAGATAATTTACGTGTTATCCCTGTTAAGTTAGATATCAAATCGTATAGACAGTAAAATATATTTACTAAAAGTATATATTTTGTTATATCTTAGTATATAGTATGGTAATTATTGAAGACAACTATTAATTATTACAACGATAACTATTTATTATTACAGTGTCTTTGCGAGATATTCGAGCATTTATATTTAAAAATAGAGTTATAGAAATTTAATACAAATGAATCACTTTTTAAAGTTTTTTTTTCTTCGCCGGCCACTCGTTTGCGACGATTGCTGCTCGTGGAAAAAAAAAGCTAACTTTGCGCACTAGTTGCGCAATATACGGTTTAACAATTATACCACCAAAAATGGTGTAACACAGTAAGTTTTCAAAATATAAATAAAATATCCATCACAGTGTCGCAAGTATATCGTTTACTAATGAAGCTCTAATTACAATGCATCCAATAAAATTCCAGAATCTTCGGTCTTTAAAATCCAGAGACGCTATTATCGAAAGCTCTTCTCAATACCCATATAGGAATTTCACGAACAAGCATAACACTTTCCCTAAGTTACCGTAAACACGCCCACCGAACGCTACACCATGCGCAAAATCCCTTCTCTTGAGCGCTAAGCACAACAGTGGAAAGACCATGCCTAAGCAATTGTTCTCTTGATTTACGAGCCTTCTCCCACGGGAGACATACCCCCCGCGACTTTCTTGCTCGCAACACTAGCGGGTCAGGTGTCGTCGAGGGCTATAACCCAGTTACCTGCGAAAGCAGAGTCCTTCCGACGAAAGGCGCGCGTGCGTATGCGGGAAACTTTGAAAGAGGTCCCCATAAATCGGCTCCTACTAATAATGTCCCCTGTTGAGACTTCACCTTCACTCCCCTGCGGCCGGCGTTGTTATTGTTATATGGTCTGGCGGCAGTGCACTGACCGCTGGTCACTGGCGTAAGTTCGTCTCGGGTTCATGACTTTCGATTTTCAAATGCGTCGTGAGTGCAGGGAGCTTTTTCGGTTGCGCGTCGAGGTGGTGTCTCATCACGCCCATCGTTGTAAATGATCAGTCTGTGAGTCCCTCGAAGTGTGAAGCCGATGATGAGTTTCAAAGATGTTTATTGTAGCCGCTTGATGGATGGTGGTGGCTATTCATTCGGAAGGGAGCTCCGTTTATGATCGTTTAAGGGACAAATTTAAATGTAGCGTACTAAATGGATTCTTATAGCTTTGAACTTGAGTAATTAAATTTTAAGGAGAATGATTTATACTATTTATAGTGGCTTTAACGATAGTAGACATTGCACCAAAATTAACCAGCTCTCTACCAGAGATTCTCTAATTTAATTACAATTACAATTTTCTATAATACTGGGAAAAACATTTAGTAATCAATATATAGCAAATTAAGCTCTAATTTAGATGAAAACTGAAAACTTCAATTTGCTCCAAAATAACAGATGACCGTAGATATTCCAAAACACTTATATTACACGCACAAATATACATATTCACATCTTTTATTATTTTACCCCGTGAATTACAGACAACTCATATTCATCAAATTCTTAAATAAAATAAATAAAGAAGTATTCTTGCTCCAAAATAATTACACAATATTATAACTCCACACTCATTATTCCCTCGTCTATTCTTCATTCCAGGTCGATGCAGGTCGACCACCACATATCGGCCCTATGTCCGCTGGATGTGACGGGCGACGGTGCCGATGAGATAATCGCCTGCACCTGGGACGGCCAGACCTACATCCTCGACCAGCAGCGCAATAGCGTGCGATTCCAGTTCGAGGAACCCGTGAGGGCCTTCTGCGCCGGGATGTACAGCGTCGCGCCCGGGTCGATGAGTCCTTGCCTTGTGTACAATAATTTTTTTAGTAAGGTAGGTTGAGAGATTATTGTTATTGTAGATAGATTTACAGAGGAAAAGTGAGGAAAGAAAGTATAAATAGTTTATTAACTTTTTACTTGGTTTTTTCGAATGGAATTTTTTGTTAGCGCAAAAACAGTTTCTTTGGAGAAAGTTTTGTTGAACTGAAGTTTACAGAAAATTTTTAAGTTGGGAATTCCTCATTGTCCAAGTTATTTTTCGAAAATTCATCCAAAAAACTCCCCAAATTTTTCTCACATGAATATTGTTTTATCATATTAACACTTTCACTACAGCATGAGCCATATATGCGTCATGAAATATTGTCATTTTTATTTATTTATGTGTTCTGTGAAAAAATTTTGTGATAACAAAATTCTTACGGTTAATTGTGATATTTCTCAAAACTTTAAAAATAGGGAAAAGATATTTAAACTTTTATTTTCATTTTAAAGTTCAATTTAACGTTTAAAATATTTTAAACATCACTTGATGCATTAGCCGCAGTGAAAGTTTTAAGTTATTAATGCAGGAAATTAAGGCATTATTATAAATTTTTAAAAATAAAACGTAAAAAATCCTTTAACCAAGTAATAACAGTTTTACTACAGAATATTATTTATCCTTTCATGTAAAATATAGTTTTATACTTAGGTTACGATTTTTATACTTAATAATATTTAATTGCATTAAAGTTTTCGCTATGTATTAGTATTAAAGTATGAATTTATATTTAATCTATTCATAATTTTGTAAGTTTATTAATTCATTATGGCGATATCGCGAATCATTCAATCTAAACTTTTTCTTATATTTCATTTCCAATTTTTGCGATTTTTTCAATTGCTGTAAACTTTACAACACATAATGTATGAATCAAGAGAATTTCCCAAGTCTAAAA
This sequence comes from Torymus auratus, assembly GCA_900474315.1. Classification (NCBI taxonomy): domain Eukaryota; kingdom Metazoa; phylum Arthropoda; class Insecta; order Hymenoptera; family Torymidae; genus Torymus; species Torymus auratus. Next base: position 35,186 of record UXGD01001384.1, read on the forward strand.
CAAATATAAAAAAATATGTAAACTTAGTATAAGCACATAAATCATATAGGTATAACACTTGATGTATTGGAGTCCTTATTATAATTTTAAAAACTTCTCCAGTGCAGTAGCACTAAATTAATTCCAAACTTAACAATTTATTGTTTCATTATGTTCATTTGGGGATGAACGTTCACATTTTAAAGAGAAAAATAGTGTTGTAAAAACGGAAAACATATTAGGGGAGAGTGGGGCTAATTCATCCATTTTTTCGGAGCAATTATCTTTTTCGGTATTAATAGTACATTTCGACACGGGTGCGGAAGGTGATTATTTAGCTCATGTGACGTTTTTCGCACGAGCGAAGCGA
>UXGD01001385.1:0-35528 GCA_900474315.1 Torymus auratus
TATTAATATAATAAAATGAATCGATAAATTATTTTGAGGAAGCTAAGTGCCAAAGAATTGGCAGCGGTTTTTTATTTTGTATCCGACTTCAATTTTGCAGGTATCATTTTGTTACATTTGCAATTTCAGTGCGAAGTACCGATATGAAAATTAAAAAATTATCAATACCTGTGAGTTACATGGTGCTGTTTATTAAAAATTTATGAATTCTTATGAACAATTCTATGTAACGTTACAGGTATTGATAATTTTTTAATTTTCATAGCGGTACCTCACCTTGAAATTTAAAATGTAACAAAATGAGACCTTCAAAATTAAAATCGGATAAAAAATAAAAGAACTCCTGTGTTTTGTTGTATTTTCTTTTTAGATGGCGATATCTTGTTTATCAATAATAAAATTTGTTTTTAAAAAATATTTCTCTTTTGTTCAAGTACCCTTCTATCCAATTACATCATCACTCATCTTGTAATCTGAGATAAAAAAGTTTAAAAAAAATTTACATTTAACGACATTTTTGCGACAGAAACGTCCTTAAGAGTTTGTTTGAGTTTAAATTAGATTAGATTAATATTTATTTATTCCTGGACTAAGCCAAAAAAGGCAAAATTCTACGATAATAACGTAAGTTTGATAAATAAAACAATGAAGGTGTTCTTATACTTTCTGAATTATTCATTAGTTTGAATACTTAAACTTAATGTATTTGTATAAATTATTCTTAAAATTCAGTAACATTTGTAACTTGAAAATTTCTTAAATTTAAGGACATTTTTAACACTGAATCATTTAAAAAGGTCTGAAAACCAAATACCCGAGGGTGTGAGGTCCTCGCAAAAAGAGAGCTACGGAGACGTGCGATAGTGAACAAGTCAATTATTTTAAAAACTTACTATTTCACGTCTGCATGTCTTCCTCTTCTACGTGTACCTCTAATTTTTTAAACAATCGACTCGCTTTTGGTCGCACATCTGCGTAACTCCAATATTATGAAGAATTTCAAGACAAGACAATAATGCTTTTCATATTGTCTGAAAATACCAAGACAAGAGAGAAATTTTCAAGAATTTGCAAGAGCGAGGCAATAATTACAGAAATATTGTATTGTCTTGCTCTCGTGCAGCCGTCTCTAAAAAAAATCAAAATGCAATATTTATAATTAATCGTTGTATGTGTGAATATATTGATAAGAAGTGTTTCGTTTCATAGCATTAGACGAGATAAGACCATTTATAAATAGAAAATACTAATTAAAAGGTACTTCGATCTCTCGGAAGGCGTGAAATAGATAAGACTTCAGCCAAAGTGCGTGATGACATACGGACAGCGAGGCAATTTGTCTGAGCCTACTTAAGCAGATGCATACCAGATGTAGCAAACCAATGTCTTGTTAGACTCGGCATTAATCTACTTATGTTAGTATACCATCGTACTTTATACTACTTGAGAAACAATCTTTATTAGTCTTGTTGAGTAGACGAAAGGACTCTCTAAAAATTAATTCACGCCTATTTCTTTCTTGATATAAACAAATTAATTTTATCCCCAGGGGCATTGATAAATATAACGTTAAAATTGTTATTAAGTTACTATAATAGATATCGAAAACAAGACAAACATATAACTCATTTTTGTTTATAACTTAAAATAGAGGCGAAATAACTGCTATATTTATATAAAATCGGAAAAATATTTATATGAAAAAACATGCATTATCGTTGAATGGGGTTACATAACTGATTAATGGCGCATGGCTATGCGTTGAATTTCCGAAATAATAAATAGTTTTTGTAAACACTAATACGCTTGGCATGGATCAAAATAAATACTGCCAAAAGTTATATTGTTCGATTATTTTGCCCCCCGGCAAGTCGCTTGTGCGTAAGTTGGAAACGCGAACGCCGCCCTCTCTATTGGCAATGGCTCGCTTAAATTTATTAAAGAGGTGCTTTATAGTTTCCGTAAGCGATGCTTGACGCTTTGGTAAAAAGCGCTTGATAAAGCCCCAAAGTCGAATGCATAATTTAATAAAATTTGTGTACACGTATTCCGTGATATTTTTGAAGAACAGCGGTAGGATTGTAGCGCGATTTACAATATTAACTTATATTTTCCTGGATCAATTTTCTTTTTACGGTTTGGCAAGTTGACTACGAAAGAAATCAAAATTTTCTCAAAGTTTTCATAATACGACTATTATCTTTACTTTTTTTTGACATACCATGGGGGTAGTAGCATCGAAAAGTATCGAAACGACAAACGCACTGGTATCGAAAAGTACTATATTTCCATTTTATGAAATGCGTTAAAATCGTTAAAGTTTACTGGCTATATAATCCGCATAAACAAATTAGTCCAATACTTGAAATATCAATAATTTACTATGAACACTTTTTTCTTATTTTCAACTTTACAGCTTTATCAAATTACACAGAATATGAAGTCCTCAAAACAAAAAATGAATTAAAAATTTTGAAGTATTTTGACTTATAAACATCATGCTTCTTAATATATTTTTAATTTCATTCAAAATAGTCCGAAATAGTCCTACTTCTTCAAATTTTATTCGATTTTTATGTATTTATTTATTTTTTTGCCTTATATTGTTCAGAGAAGAATTAAGTGGTTGCCGCGCAACAAGGGCCTACGTCAAAACTCACAGTTTTGAGGAAAAAAAAACTGTATAGCTTGTTATTGACTTGATAGATTTTGGTAAAATTTCACATATCACTAGTAAACAAAAACTTTCAAAAGTACAGTCAACTTCCCTCAAAACAAGGAATAAATAATTATACAACAAGGGAGAAAAGTTGGAGATTATTCCCGCAGATTCATTTAGCGATCACCCACGGGAATAATCGACTTTACCCCCGTGTTGCATACAGAACTTTATTCCCGACGCAACTGTGGCTACTTTGTTGAAATGAAAAAGTGAAATTTTAAATAAAATTTATAAAAAATATGCGAACGGACGGTTCACAAAGATATTATATGACGTGATGATTGTAACATGATTTTGAATAAAACTTTGGAGATTAAATTATTATTAATTTTATTAAAATAAATTATATTTACAACTTCAAAATATACTCTGTTCTTGTTACACTTTATTCAACGTATTCTTAGCTTTACAAGGAACAAAAATAGAACATAAATACATACATGCATGTGGCATATACATACTTAACCATTAAAATCAGTTTACATAGCCTCAAATTTTAAATTATTCAAAGCTAACATTTATATCGAATTAAAAAGCTTTCTCGAATGTATAAATTCTTCAACTCCTGCCCCCATAAAATTCGTCTCACAAGAAAAGAAAAATCACCCACTGCAAGCTTTTTCCTCCTAATAAAATCTATTTCAAACCCAACAAAAGCCTTCTCTCCTCCCCTCCTTCCCACCAACGAAAAAGAACAAGAAAAGAGACACTGGACTATCCCTCTCCACGGCGATGTAATAATCCGTGCACTTCTCTCTCCCTCTCTCTCTCTCTCTCTCTCTGGGTGACTCACTCTTCCCACACGCACATATAGGCTGTGTACGCACACTCGCGCGCGTCTCGTAGAGCGTCTGTGCCAGTCGGCCGCTAAATTTGGGCACCCCGGCACCGGGATTGTATTACGCGCGTGGGATATTCTCATATTTTGGGTGCTCGCGCTCGCGCACAACTAGGCCACGCGCGCTGCACGCATCCCTTCTCTCTCTCTCTCGCTCGCTCGCTCCGTGGTGGTGGTGGTGTATAACGTGAAAATTCGGCGGGTTCGGCCAAAAGCGCGTGGCGGACGGAGATCGATGATCGTCGCTTTTAATTGAGAAATTGCAGAATCGCGACTCTATTCATTAGGCGCTGCGCGCGGCGAAGTGTGTGTGTGCGTGCTGTGCGAGTCGTCGCTTTCGTCGGCAGCGAGGTTTATGCGCTTGGAACGCGCGCGAGTTGAGAAGAGAGCGCGGTTGAGGCTCTTATTATTTATGATTTTATTTTCATTGGGAGAGGGAATTGAAAAAAAAAAGAAATTTGATTCTTTGAATTGTAGATTTTTATTAGAGTTAGTCGTACGTACATATAAAAATATAATAGATGTTCTGATGAGGGTTTATGAAAAATTTTATGAGTAATATAGAATATTCAAGAATAATACTCTTTTTTCATAAAGATATATAAACTCTTTGTCGTTCAAATTTTTACCCTGTAAATCCGGGATATATTATTCTAAGTGCAGATATTATCGGTTTGAAAAAATATCGAGTAATACGTGAATCAGTTTTGTTTTTTTAAATATGATTTCAATGAACATCAAGGGCTCGTTCAATTCCCTAAAAAATTTTATATGGAGTTACCGAGGAGAAATTTCGAAAATATTCGATGATTCCAAAAATTATTTATAATAAGTAATTTATTGCCTTACAGACTAATTTGTATAAAATATAGTCCTTCACGCCGCAAGCATAGAATATTTTCGAAATTTCCTCTCGTTAACGAATTCCATAATGAAATTGTTTATTCGATACTTTTTCAAATCGATAATATCCACACTTCTAATCAGGTCAAAATATTTCTTGAATTAATCTACATCTGACCGTTATTATTGTTATCGAATTATCAACCTTTTTACATTATATTTAAAGAGACCAAAATTTCCAAGACACAGGCTAAACATTTTTCTCAACTCTTTCACATACATGAGACCATCCCTTCAATGTCCCATTAAAATCTTATTTTCCTCTGTTGTACATAAAAATACATCTTTAATCACCTGTTAAAATTCGCATCCAAAACGCACATACGCACCAGTCAACTTCCCCCCACCCGATTACTCAACACTTGTTCATACGTCGCAGTTATAACCGCGGGTACACTGCTCCCTCGCATTCCATTTCCCTTACTCACATGCCTACCTACTTACCCACCTATACCTGTACCCGCAACGACGACGAGGCGATAATAATCGCGGCCAAATCGCCGCCTATTTTTCGCGGCACAGGCGCATATTCTCGCGTCAACAGTATAAGAACCGCGCACGATGAAAACGAAAACAAAAGCCTCTCGGACGATCCCTCGGCGACGCACCGTGGGTCAAAGTACCTGCACCGACGTTGCAGAAAGAGAGAGAGATATCCGCGGGCGCTCGCGTGGACGCGACGAGAATAGGAAATTGCGCGCGCGCGCGGTATATTTAAAAGCCCCGCGGCGGCGAAGGCAGAGATAGAGAGAGAGGGAGAGAGAGAAGGTATATAACGCACGTACGCATACACACACACGGATATAGGAGAGGAAGAGGACGAAGAATGCGACGGGGTCAATGTGACGGAGACCCGTTGTGCCAAGCGCCGCCGACTGCGAGTGCTTTTGCGTGCGTGTATATGTGATGTCGTCAGAGTATATAAGTACCCCCCACCGAGATACTTGCGTATATGTATATTGCCTATGTGTGATCGTTGGTTGGTTTGATTGACTTTGAAGGAGTTGGGTGTGTGTACGATACGGAGAAATGTATTGCGAGGGAGGATTTAAATTGTTCTGTAATAGTCTTTAAAAATGACGTTTTTTCTCATTGCATTTTGAGTGCGTCCTGATTCGTTGTGTATAAATTGCCAGAGAAGCCCGAAGGTACCTGCAAATATTTTTAATTTGTATATCGGATCGTGCGTCTGACTATACAGTGCCACAATCTACTTATCCATATATATATATTACTATCGCAAGAGATACGATACCGCACTTTCTTACACTATTACACTATTACTATAACACTATTTCTCTTTTTCATGTATTTTATTATTTTGAAATCCAAATAGTTATCCCAAAGTAATTTTTGTCTAAATGGAAAGGTCGTTTCGTTAGGGTTCAAATCCAAACGAATAAATAGAGTGGCAACAATATAGTACACCCTAATTTGCTCACCCCATTACTCCAATTTCCAAAGCACTTAATGCAATGGCAATAATTTCAAATTCGCACTAGAAAACTCATCTAACACTGCAGTAGAGTGCGACGACTATACTTCAACGAAAAACACCAGACTCAATCAATCACGACCTATAGGTGTACTTCCTGAACCCACAACGTCGTTCTCTCTCACTCTCTCGACGTTGCATAAAAACGCGCGCATCTCTCTTTTCCACGAACCCCTGCATCATCATCATCATCTATGTGGTGTTGCTATATTTGCAAACTCTCGTAGCAGAGCACCGACGCTCTACCGCACCGGCGGGGAAAATTCAAAGGAGACGCGCCCTAGCCAACTCGGTGAGAAAATGTGTTTATCGAACGACGCGCGCGAGGATTTCTCGGTATTGTCTGTGTGCAGCGTCCACGCCGTCGCTGTGTAACACACGAGAGGGACGACGTATTAATACGCAGCGGGTGGAAAGTTTCCGTCTCTTTTCTTTTTCTTCTTGCTTTTCGAGTCCGTTATTTTAGCGCCGCGCTAACGAATGGAGGAAGGAGGTTGAGGTGTGTTTTTTACGCGGGAGGCTCGTGTTTCGGCGAGAGGATTGATGCACGGTTCGTTGGGGGGAGTAATGGTGTGATTAATTAGGAAAGCGCGATGCATTTATTTGCGTCCAGGAGTACGTGTATCAGAGTTGGTTAAATGTTATGTTTTTCTTTTTTTTGTTAAAGAATTTCAGGGAAGCTTTTTATTCCTCAGAGTTAGTTTGGGACGATTTAAATGTTGTCAAACGTATAAAAAGCTTTTCTATTTGTAGAAGCTTTGATGTAAAAAAAGAGGAAAATGTTATTATGTATTAAAGAGTGATGAACCAAGATTTAACAGATGCATTTAAGTATAGATGAAAAGGTAAAGAGTAATAGTACCATATTTTTTCAATTCATTTATCGTTATACTTAAATAACCATTGCTCTGGCTATTTGACTTCAGTAAGGCATTCGACATCATCTCTCCAACGATACTTTTACGTAAGCTGAGCAGCATGGGATTTTGTCGCCTGCAGTGCACTCTTGGATTCACGTTTACTTTGAGTTAGAAAACAGCAAGTTCTCTAAGCCTGTAACTTCGGATAGGGTTACATTAGGGCTGTGTGAGAGCAAAACAATACAATATTTCTGTAATTATTGTCTCGCTCTTGTAAATTCTTGAAAATTTCTTTCTTGTCTTGGTCCTGTCAGTCAATATGAATAGTATTATTACCAAATAGCAGAGGGTGGCGAGGTTCAAGTAGATGGTAAAGGCATGCTGAACAGGCCTACGCCCAAATAGTCGGGGGACATAAGGTCCATGTAGAAGAGGAATTAGTCACACAGACGTGCGACTGTAGTCCAGTCGATTATTTGAAAGATTCTTTAGCTCAAAAAACCTTCCTCGTCTACGTGGATCTCGCGTCACCCGGCGATTTGGGTTTAAGAATTTTTTAAATAATCGACTGGCTTATCGTCACACGTTTTCGTAGCTCTCTTTTTTGCGAGGATCTCGCACCCCTGGGTATTTGGGTTCCAGACATTTTTAATTGATTCACTGTTAAAAATGTCCTTAAATTTAATAAACTTTTGAGTTACAAATTTACTGAATTTTGAGAATATAATGTAACTGAAGGTAATTTAATATACTAGGTTTAATACAAAAACAATAACATTTCGGAACAAGTATAAATAAATGCCAATTTTGAAATTTGATTTTTCCCGCCATATAATGTGCTGCCGGCCAGAGCCTAGTTCGCGTGCTGCCACTAGGCGGCGCACCCCCTCCTATAGCCACACGTACCTAAGTTGGCCCGAGGGGATATAGGAGCGCAGCACACATCTCGTCGGTAGATGGTCATCAACAATACCGAAGTTTATTGAGTTAACAAAGGCGCCTTTGTGTGCGAGTTGAATAATTGTTTTTATTTAATTATTTACCATGATTATTTCAATAAATTATTACGACTTGAAAATGTCAAGTTATTTTCAAGACAAGACAAGATTATTGACATTATCGTCACCCCAATCTTGATATTTTATTGAAAACTGTATAGAAATATTGTCATGAATATTGAGGCAAGACAATACAATATCAAGATTAATTTGCTATATCGTGCAATTTCGGAGGAATTTTGTTGGAAGTGATGAATGATTTTCACCCGTTCTTCTTAACCAAAATGCCCTAAATTTCCTTTCTCGTTCAAAGAGTTATTTCTTAAGGAAAAACTCCAGTCTCAGATTTACGATCTGCAACCGTTTTTGGAATACATTGGTTTAAACAAAAATTTTAGAAATGGCGTTTTGGTTAAAAACGGGTTAATAGCTGATAACAATTCATCAGCTCCACTTCCACCAAAGTTGAAGATTCTCCTCGCAGTTTCAGTTCTCACCATTTCCTATTCATGGTGAGTAAAATATTCAATAGTTCTTAGATATTCTTTATTGGTTTGATGGCGTATATATTATAGGGGAGAGTGAGGCAATTTCGTACATGGGGAAATTTCGTAAACGCCAGTAATTTTTCAAATCAAACTTTTATCTAGTGTTGGTAAGGTACATTCAACCTATCCGTAGACGCGAATTTTTGTACACAACGTCATGACATCATTCGACAATTTGAGTTTGTAGTGGCTACGTCATCATTTTTCGAAGCTCGTTCTGAAAAATTGGAGCTACGCGAGGTTGAAACTATTTCGTAAAAATCGATTTTCTATTAATTGAGTACAGATCAATGATTGACAAATAATAAAGGATCCCTAACAGTTTTTTTAGTCAGTTATAACACAAAACTTAGTGTTAGTACCTTAGTAGAGTTCATTATTTTAGTACTGAAAAAGATAACTGATTTGAAAAAAAAAACAAATTTGCTCCACTACTTGTACAAGCTTTTAGGAATCGACCAAAATAAAGTTATTAATTCTATTATATGCTAGATAACGAGCATGAATTAAAACTTCTAACGAAGAACAAAGCAGTTCAAAATTTCTCGGCTATTTTCATTTTTCCACATCTCACGTCACCATTCGAGCCCAAAATTTATAGCTCTTAAATCTCATTTCGTCCCAACCCGATTACGTCGAACCATTTTTCCTCTCTGCACCAACACACTGCAACGGAAATCCTCTGCACTCTCTCACCTCTTATAATCGCATTCCCCCATATTACAATTACAAATCCCGCGGCGCATCTCGCAGGCCGGAAACAGCAGCACCTGCCGATACAAGACCCATCATCCTCATTATCCGGAACCGCAAAACTATACCCTGTCCTCCGGAAATATGTAAGTATACGTGTCACCCAATAATAACACAAAAACAACGAGCGCCGCGCGCTTCTCTAATATAACCCGGGGAGGCCAAATCAAATCCCAATTATCGCGCCGCGAGCCATCTTCTCTCTAACCTCGTTACGCAGCCCCTAGAATAATCGCCGCGGACTATTTGCCGCGCCGCGCGCGCTAACAGCTTTATACCTATTCGCGGATCTCGAGCAGCCCTAACGTCGTAAGAGAAAGGGGAGGGGGGAATTCCATTAGGGAAAGAGAACCGCTAAACAGGATTTCCCGTCGCCCGAAATGTATATGTAGCAGAGAGGCGACCGCGTTGTATATATACACGCGCGCTCGCGTGCAGAATTGATGAGTCGCCGGAAGCGCGCCGGCCCTTTCGCGTTTTCGGGGTCAGTTACCGCTGGGTTACTAGTGGGTATGCGGAACAGCCCGAGGCGTTTAGCACGGAATGTGCGGCGGGGAAGGGTTATTGTTCGGGGAAAGCTCTGATTGAATGTGTATATCGACGTGATCGGAATGGTTACGGGGATATGGGCTCGGTTTTGGTTTTGAGCGCGTGTTTGACGTGGCTTTGATTTTTTGTTTTCGCTGTTTGATATATGGGTGTATTTGTATGTAAATGCGGACGGATATCGTTAAAACTCGTTTGTTACTCTTTTGCTTTGTTTTTCTATTTTTGATTTTTACTATATATACGTATTTTAATTAGCTGGCGTTTGGAAACTGATTTAATTTTAAAATAAGTGCAGTTATTAGTTCCTTTATTTTACAATTTTTATTTTCCTCGGCTTCCCTCTTTCTTTACATACCTTTCCGAAATATAAAAATATGAAAATCATAATATAAATCAAAATCTGCATGCTATTAATAATATTAAACGTCTACATGCCGGCGTTACGCTACTGATACCAATCTAAAATTTTAACTAATCATAACACTATAATGATTATTAATTTTCTGCCACTATAGTCTATAAACTGCACGTCCGTAAAATTTCATTATATTCGGCGCACAGTAGCCAGCACCGGAAGTGTCATGCGCGAAATAAAAAGAATCACATTACCAAACTAACGAAATCACGCTATTGAAAAAGAACCCCGTAATGAAATGTCTTTCTTACCGCTAAACCAATGAACATCGGCAAAAGAACATTCACGGAAGCTGCTTCCGCTCGGCATAAATTATCGGAATAGAAAAAGATTTCTTTTCCCATCCGCGCGCGTCTCCAATAAAACGGAGGAAAAACTGCGCTGGAATAGAATCTTACTAGATTAGTCGACGCCGGGCGCTAAAATAGACACGCCGCGAGTGAAACTGGACTCTAATCGGGTTCCCTTCTTTTAATGAACCTGATTAAGAGCCACCGGATTGAGATCTCATCAATTTTAACAAATTTCGAAAGAGTGAAGAAAAAAAATCATTTAAATATACGTGGAAATCCGGAGAATTCCTCTGGTACTGACAGAAACTCGTTAATCACGCGGCTACCACAACGACCGTCAATGTATTATATTAAAATGTCAAAAGCCTACGCACTTTATTTTCTAGATATATTGTTATTGTCTCTCGTTTTCATAATTAATATTCAAACAAAATCATACTCAAGGATTTACACACACACACGCATAGATCGCATTCTATATAACGTGTCCCATTCGTAAGCCAAAATTAATCTATCGCATCTACGCGCCAACCCATATTACCACACCGTTGAGTCGACAAAAAAAAAATTCTCGCATAATTTTCCCCCATATAATCCCACACAACCTGCCGCGACGCGCGTGTACTATAATTGATATGTGCGCGCACTTGGGCGAGCCAAGTGGTATAGACGATAATCGCCAATTCATAAGTATATGTGTAAGCGCGTAAGGTAAGACGTCGCGAGCGAGGTATGGAAACTCTCCCTCGTGCAGGCATTTATATGTATGCGCGCGGGCCGCCTGTGTGTCTATATAAACGACTTGCGCCGACCTAAAAATAACCATTTGAGCAAGTGCCTATTAATAGCGGATGAGTGTACGCGCTTCTCATAATTCTTGTTCGCTCTGTCTCTGTCTTTCCCTATCTTCCTCACTCGCGCGAGGGTACGTGTGTGTGTGAGAGAGAGAGCTTTTGGTATACCTTTGAGATTTCGTTTTTATTTCGACGCGATGCGTTTAATGCGCGCGTGGTCGAGGTTTTCTATTATAAAGAATACATTGACGTTTATTTTGATATGTGTTATGAAGAGTAGATGAGAAAATTGTGGTGACAAGATTTTTATGCCAAAAATCAGTATAATCTTTATTTACTATACTATCTTTGATTGCACTATCCCATAGTGATCTCGTTATTTTGTCATGCTGTATTTAAAATGTAAATGATGTCTGTATTATAATAAAGTTGTTGTAGCTGATTTGATTTACAGTTGCTTATCGTGACTTCCCTATTTATTTAATATTACTTAGGTATTTTCGACCCCAATTGATTCAACAACTACTCAGAAATAATCTTGTTAAAAATCTTTCTAACTTTACAACAAGTTTGATTTCTTTTTTAATAAATCAGATCAGTCAATAAAACGCAGTACCTTAGTTTGTTCTAAAAACCAAACACGAAATTAGCCGTATAAATGTTGATTATATAGCCGTATAAATAAGGAGTCGAGAAACGCGCGTAACGATCTGTTTATAGGGTTCGATGTTTGTTATAGTATAGATACTGTGATCGTGTTCACAAAAAGAAATATATGTCGGATCAAGAGTAAAATTCTGCGGTTATATGCAAAGGGCTTCGGTCCAATATTTCAATGCATCATACGAGAAAATATCGTAACCTAAAGGTATATGTTATTTTGAAAACAAAAGTATATTTGGAAAAGGACGCACTACACTTTTAAACTGTAATTTAATGATATAAACTTGAAATTCTCGTAAACTTTTTCAAGTGACTTATTCCGTTCTGTCATACAACCACAGATTCATCATATATATATTCTTTTGCTATGTTTTGACCGATTATAAATATTTAAGTAATCATTGTCACTCACATCTTCGCAGTATTAAATCTTACGCCATAACAATACAATAAAAATTAACTATACTTCTCATCAAATAATTGCCACTCTGTTACATAACTCCATCGCAAAACTTTTTCATTATCGGAGAATAGGTACCTTAACACGCGTCAGAAGAGAATCGCCGTCGCGCGGGCATCGCAAGCACGAACAAAAAATTTTTACGTGTTTACGTTGCCATCACGCGGTATATTCCGAAACGCGCGTTGCGAAGGCTTGAATTCCCTCGGCGCGTTATGTGAAAAAAAGCCGTTTAAAATAGACTCTGGAGAAGCAAAGCACTCTCGCCACCAAAATGTTTTTTTTTTCTTTCCACTCTGTCCTGTCCGCCTACTTTTTCAATAATGTAATCGCGCAGGGCAGTTCGATGTCCCCGTAGTTATTACGAAAGCGTTCCTTATATATCGATGATGATGGGGAAAATGCAGAAGGAAAAATGAAGTTTCCACGCTGACGTTATTTGGCGGAGCTTGAAAATTCGTATATTTTCCAAGAGGTATTTTTGGGATACTTATAACCAACTGTTCAATTTCAGTCGGGGACATAATACATAGTTTGCTACCGCTAAATATGTACACAAACGAGCAGCGTGCGGAATATAATGACTCAAAATAATGACTCAACACCTCTCAAAAAGCGTTTCGAAATTAAATTTAGTTTTTTCCTTTTTAGAATTCCTTCCATTCGTTAGATCCAATTTCTCCTCCCACAACACGCGCGTATAGCTTGAAAGAAATTCTCCAACAAGCTCAAGCGATCCATATCAGCCAAAGAGAAAAAAAATGTTCACAGGTATATATATATACTTGTCAAAAATCGCGCGCGCGATTTTGGTCTGCTGTTTGTCATTTCGATGTTTATTTCGAGTCGCGGCGTTAGTCACGAAATTTGGCAGAGCCGCGCCAGCCCGTGCGGGTATAGTCATAAGCTCGAAATTACATCATTGTTGTTAAACAGATAGAAAATTCAAATTGTTTGTGATAATTTTCGGCAAGGCGCTGTCACGTATATTTTTGCCAACTGCAGGTAGAAAAAACGACGTGTTAACGGACTCACTGGCGCGATGATGTTTTCGCGATGTTGTTATCGATTAGCTAAACTGCGGAGACAACGTTGTGAATTCGAATAAAATCAAAGTATACGTGTCTTTTAAAATAAATTAGAAAAGGTGCTTATGAATATAATTTTTGTAGGTGGTTTATTATAGTTTGCATACTGAAGTAAAATAAATAATAATGATTGAGAAATAGTTAAATCTTGAAAATTACGAATATTAACTAATTTTTGTAATTACAATATAGTTTTCAGTCGTTGTGTACACCGATACCTAAAAAATTCATCAACCAAAGCATAATATAGTACATGTACAATAATTGTATTGTACATACTATAATGTCAGATATTTTTATCTAAAAACATTACATGCTCAATGCACTTCAATTTTTTCAAATACACAGTATCTTCTTGTACCTCATTTTTTCCCCACCAATTTCAGAGCTCTTTCATTCTGTAACATTCAAGCCCATGAATGAATAAAAAACCCCAGCAGCACCGCATTATTATTATCATCGGCAAGTAACCACCTCAAGCCCCAAATAAACGGAAATCTAATCACCTCCATTACCAACTCATCACCCGCCTAAATAATAACAAAAACCAGCGGCGAATCCCGCCGTCAACGACACAGCTTCGATACCAATACACCTTTCCGATCCTCCTATTCTTAGAAAATCCTTAACACCCCAACCCCGGAATAATTCATCGGCTGCTCGCGCGCGACTCCGTGTAACTCCATTACGCAATATCAAATTCCCCGTGGTGCATATTTCAGCTGCTCCCGCGGCTATTTCGGATGCTGTCCGACGTATTTTCGGATTATACACACCCCCATAGAATTCGTCGCAACGGTGGTGGTCAAGTCGACGAGGCTGGAAATGAGCCGACGTCCGCCTGTGATTTACTATTTTTTTCCCCCGCATTTAGATTTCCGCGCAACGAAGGTATTTTAATGCGGTGTAATAGCGTGAAACGAGATGCGCGATGAAAGGGTTTATGCTGGGATGGAAATTTTCGCGTTTTGAAATTAATTCTGAGAAGCAGTGATGGTTTTGCGAAAATTTTGTCGCGAGGTTCGGGTTTCTTCGGGTGTGTATTCATCACGCTGTCGTGTAGCTGTACAAATATTTTCGAGTGGAAATCTCGAAAAACTGTAAATTTGCCAGAGCATCGGGAGAGTCGACAGAAAAGTGTTTGTTGACAGTGATAATTCTTGAAATTCTTAATGATACGGTAATATTTTCAAAGAGCGTGTGAAATACTTTGAGTTTCATGTATATATACTTCTAGAATGACACATGTGTACTCTCTGATTTTAAATATCAAGTAAATTTTGTAATACTTTCTAGATGTGATACAACAGTTACCTGTCTTTGGGGTGTATTGTTGTCTAAAATAAGTAGAGAAGACATGAAAAAATATGATAAAACCTTGGATAATTTACTGTGAAATATATCTCACGTGTCAGTTGTTTTTCGTTTTACGAAATAGAAAAGTAAACAGTAAAAGTGAAAAATAAAATATTTTTAAGAAAACTCTAAAAGTGAAGTATCTCAAAATGTACGTACATAAAGTATTTGAAGTTAATTTTTCAAAAGATACAAATAAGATAAATCCATCAATTTACATGCACATATGAATTTTTATCGAAGCTGTTCGGTATTTAGTTACACAGACATGCGCATATTTAATATAAGAAAAATTAAATAAATCATGATCCATTTAATTGACTTTGATCATATCAGAAGATTTTACATTTTATATCATTAATTTTCACAATGCATTTTCTCAATTCCCAAGAACAGTAAAATATTCATACTTTTTAACAAAATCAAGACTGAGACTCGCCATAATTTATCACCAAATCAGAAATCAAATTTTACGACCCGACCAATCAAATTTATCAGCTCTAAATATACCCCGCACCTAATCCGAACAATAAAGAACAAACAATAATAAAAAAAAAAATCGTGAAATACGAGTGCACAATATCGACTTCGCCCACCGGAAACCTTGGACGGTCCACGCAAATATATAAACTAAAAAATATCGGAGTTATAAAAATTTCAAGGTCTCTTTGTCACCTCTATAGGTCAATTCTTACATCACACACGCGTGTCCGCACTAAGCAAACCCCCTTCTCATACAAATCTCTGCGCACGTGTATGAGTATAGGGTAATTCACGCAGACCTTCGCCGATTTAACTATCGGCGCGAATGAGTCAGCCGAATCGCTCGAATTCTTTTATTTTTATTTCCTCGTATACGCGTGAATCTATTTCTGGGATGCGATAATTGTTCGAGAATGATTATGGGCATGGCATTGTTAAGGCATAATAATTGAGGTGAATAAACATTGCAATATGTTATTGATAGAGAAAATAAATCACTTGTTCTTGGCATTTTAAGGAAGTACCTATATATTTGGAGTCGATATTTTGTTCATTAAATTTTTAAATATAGATTTATACATTCGACACATAGTATATTACCTGTACGCTCCACAAAATACAATATAATAGAGAAGACATAAAATGCATTGGTTTATTGGCTGTTAAAAGCATTATGTGTCTACATCGACACGTATAATGCACGAGATATGCGACGACGCGCGTTACCTCTCAAAATTTTCCACACTGCCGACAGCGCAATTCAACTTCCCACATCAAACATATCCCCAATTCTCTCTCTCTCTCTAGACATTCGCACGTCATTTCCGTATGATTTAACATCAAATCGTTGTTATTATCCACACGAGGCGAACTCGCGTGGGTATAGAACAGCGAGAGTTTCTTATACTACCGGTACCCTTGTTCTCTTCCATCTCCGTTGCACTCGCAAGCCCGGAACCGCACGTCGAAAAGGACGCAAGATATAACGGCTGCACACGAAAAAGAAAGCCGAAAGCTGAACATCGTATATAGCAAAGAAGATGGCCTAACCCACACTTACGGGCGCACACGACTCGCAGCGCTGACGTTCTCTCTCCCCGCAACGCGGCGCGGCACGCGAGATGCACGCGTGCCGTGTGCAAAGCTCTGTATGACTAGGACGGACCCGCGGCGGCGACCGCCATTCGATATCCAGTATTAGTGTGTGGTGTTTTAGGAGCGAAAGAGAGCGAGAGAGAGAGCGAACGTAAGAAAGAACGAACGAGAGAGAAAGAGAGCAAGTGCACCGCGAACAGAGCGAGCACTTAGAGATTGAAAAGCGCAGCAGCCTTCATAGTATCAGAAGACAAGTGTCGTCAGATCGGCTACGTCGATCTAACGAAGAAGAGAGAGAGCCACACATACCGAATTTTTTCCCGATTTTATCGATATACACGTTAGTGGTGAGTACCGATATACTCGAAAGAGAGAGAGAAATAGTTAAGAGAACGAAGGATTGGTGAACGAGATGCGATGAGAAAAAAAAAAGTATATAATAGTGAAAGAGATCGGAGAAGTCGCGAGTTTTGGAGGCATATACGGTTGTTGCGTAATCGGGAGGCGCGGTGTACCGGCGCATGAGTGCAGTTTTCTTTTCTCATGTATAAGTATTATTATAAGTGTTGATCGGTATTATTTTATCTCTTATCTCGAACTACCGGTGAACATTTCTAAAAAAATATATATATACCTCACGTTAAATCTGAAAAGTGATATATCTATTCTACAGCCGCACCGCCTAATATTATGTCACGCTTGCTAAAGTTACTTCTATACTACAATAAACGAACGTAGAATAGCTCACACGGAATTCCAAAGAACCCGTCTCGCGGAACCACCAAGCTCAAACATCGCGAAGTAAGTCCGCGGGGGAGCCGAGAACCCTCGCTTCCGGTTATATACCTATAGGTGAGAGATGGAAATAGCCCGCGCAGGCGCCTCGGAGATATTGTGGAGCGAAACCGGAGTAGTCCCCGCACACTCGCGCAAGTCGATATATATATCTAACGGTCGGGTGTATACGGTACATGACAATGGTTGGAAAAATTCACGTTAAGGGGTTATGATTTTGGCAACGAAAGTGCCACGAGGTTTCTTCATCCTAAAGATTAACGATTCATTTTTATATCGACCCTCGAGGGATTTTTTTGAGAATTAAGAAGTCGAGTAACGGTTTTTTTTTCGTTCGCGGCTAGATTAGAAATTCTCTTATAATAACCCAATTTCTTTTCATCTCCCTTTTCTCGCTCCGCTCCAGCGAAAGAATAATGCTTTCTTTCTTAATGAACCGAAAGTGCGCTTGGGAGTATACCGTTACCCCAATTAGCTATACGCGCGCGCGCACGTATATACCTAAATATAATTGCGAAAACATTATTATAGCTCATTTATGCGCTATACACATTTCTTGTATAGCAATTAATTCGGATTTGCTTGCTTGTCGTACAAAGTTCCTTCAAATAATCAGCTACATCCGTTTATTTAGACGTCCAATTGCATAATCTATTATTACCTCCCCTATAATAAACATACTCGTAGTATAACATCTATAATTATGAGATCGCCTCTAAACTTAACAATACCCCTATAACAACGTAACAATCCATCACGGAACCCTAAAAAAATGTTATTTTTCTCCTCTCTTCTCTCCGTTGCATAACGCGCGACACTCTTATATTATATACGCGTGCCCGCGCGCTCGCAAATAACATCTAAAATTACCACTCGCGCGAGTATAGCGCGGCGAATGATTAATTGCTCCCCTCGCGCGTCCGTAAGTATTTTCTTAAGCTCCGAGAAATATAGGTGAAGCAGCGGCGGCCGTAGTCCGGCGTTTTATTAATAGAATCGACGCGCGCGAGTTTGTGCACACGCGGTCTATGCGTAGGTAACGCGATACGCGGAAAACGAGATGGCAATTAGCGATAAACAGTGTTGCACGCGGGCGCGAGTTGCAGAAATAATTAATTGTATATACGGATGATGTGTGAGTGTATAGAGAAGGATTTTTTTTTGGTTTTTTGTTTGGATGGGTGGTTGGGTGGTCGAGTGACAGAAATGAAGCATAGCGTTATACTATGCAAAGCTCGTGGATTTTGCTGGCGGATAATTCGTATTTGTTATAAGATTATGCGAAATAAAGCATATAGGTACTCGTGTAGTGAAACTTAGTAATTAGTCGTCACAGTTCCGAACCTTTTTCTGGTACGAATAAACTAAGTTTCTTGTCCAACCATATAATAAAAGATTATTCATTATACAAACTAAAATTGAAAAAGATAAGCTCAACGTAACAATACGCAGCCAGTAGGCACAGTTTTATCTAGATTACTAGCTCACGGGTCCATGCGGATGTAGCCCTATATACACCGAAGCTACGTATATAATAATACGAAATTAGACGGCCAGCTCTATCTCTCTTTTTTTCCCGCGCGAAGAAGCGCCAGCAACGCGTAACATGAAAAATTTCTCTCCCCCGCGTAAATAAATCATCGCGCGCACGCACCGCACGCGCAAAGGGAATACTCGCCGCGTATCCCTTGCAGCTGAATAGGCGTACATATGAGTGCATGTATGTATGTATAAGCAAATGAAATTTTTTATTTATGGCGGTTTCGAGTATGGTTCGACATCTTTGCGGATGTAGTTTTATTTTCAAGATGATAGTATATAGAGAGAAATTGAAAATTTTACTTTACACATCACACATACGCGCGAATCGAAATTTTCCATATTACGTACACTTTAAAATATCATGTTAAGTAAAGTAGTTTCATCCGTCACACGATATAAAAAAGCATATACTTTCAACCTATATATACATAGAAACCGGTGCGGCAAATTCTTTAACCGACGATTTATATACAGAGAGAGAGAGAGGCCGGCAGCAACACACAAACGAAAACAAAGCATTTTTTAATCCTCATAGCAAACAGAACCTTTTCGTTCTCATGCTCCACGTATATACATATACTCACAATACGCACACTCACGCATCATCCTCGCGCGTACCGGCAAACACGTATAAATCTATATGTACAAGAGAGCGAGAGAAGCGCAAAAGACGAAAAGAACAAAAAAGAGCAGAGCAAACGTGTATACAGGCGCACGTATTCCGAAAAGTAAACGCAACCGTGGCAGCAGCAGCAGTGTATATAGCGACAGCATCGCGGACGGGGAAAGAGAGAAAGGGGCGGGACAGGTCGGGCTGTATATATACCTATACTACGAGTCGCGTGGTGGGGGATGCGCCGGTAGAGTTCCGTCCCGGGGGAGGGCACGCGATAAGGGGATGGAGGGGCACGCGCAAAACGAGCGAGGAAGGATTAGGAGAAAGTCAATGGGAATGGGAATCACGAGGTCGACGTGTAAGCAGTGAGGGGTAGTTTTCGAGAATTTTTTGTCAGGGGTTTCGGTGTATCGAGATGAGGTGTCGTGATTTGATGGGGTAACCGTTGCTAATGATAACGTGGTTTTATTAAGTATCCGATAAATGTAACGAGGAAAATAATAGAGCATATAGTTAAACTTTATAAGTACATAGAAACAAATGTACGGTCAACATATAGAGATATAATTACATTGAGGGTAATGACTTATAGTTAAAGAAATTGTTTTGAGCACCGGCAAATGCTGAGTATTATTATTACCTCTAACAAACAGACTTTTCTCCATTCAATTTGTGAATATGAAAATTTTCGAATAAAAGTATTATTAATAGCCTCGGCCAAAATCTCATTAGACTTTATAAATATAACACTCTCGTATACACTTGTCCCATGAAACCTGAGCCCTATAGCCGTCTCGAATACCTATCCCATGTCACAGTAAAAATACGCAATAACCCCTATAATAATCTAGAAACACGCAGCAACATAGAAAACATATTACAATAAGAAAACTTATAGTGGAAACCCAAGCTCTGTCTCACTCTTGGTCGAGGAAAATCCGGGGCTCACCTAATACGGGCCGCTCGCTCGTGGCCTACGCGCCCGAATATAGAACACACCCGCTCGCGCGAGTCTGGCCCTCCTCGTCTTTTTCTACTTGCGCTCAGCCGCCTCCTGCGATCACGGAAATAGACGCACGCGCGTTGAGAGTCGCCCGAGTCGTCGGATTTTGTTTACGTTCCATTTTTGTGCGCGCGCGCGCGTGCCGTGACGAGGGAGTTAGATAACGCGCTTGCGTCACGTGTTCTTTCATTGTTTTGCCGGTGGATCGGGTTTTTTTTCGTTCTTTATGGGTGGCACGGGTGAATGGAATTCCATCAGGGCCGACTGTTGTTGTTCGGGAAATGAATTGATGCGACGATATAGGTGAAAATGAGATTAATCGTATCAATTTCATATATTTTTTTTTTCTTGGATATTACGCTTCGAGCACTTTCTGAATAATGTATTAATCTCCGTTATGTTGATCGTATTAGTCTCAGAGATGGCTGCCATTTGCATAAATTTTAATAGCAAAAATGTAAATTTTGAAAAAATTGAATTATTGTACAAGATACTACGAAAAATCAAATTTCAAAAACCGCTTTTATTATAAATTATTTATGACTTTGGAAAAAAATTCAATTGCACCTGTATTCGATTACGATGTATTCAATTACTTGAGACGTTTCTGTCGGAAGTTGTAAAGATAATAAGATAGCCTTTCAAAGTTGTATAGAAAAATTGAATAAGTCATCCGGCTGCGATCTTTATTTCACGTCAAACCTTTTAGAATTCTATTTTTATTAGCATAATAATCTACTAATCTATAATATCTGCGCGAACACCGACTTTGAGTCGAATAATTATTATTTATCGCTCGCGTTTTCAATATTAATTGATAATCGATTCGAGTTATACGCGTGAATAATTGAAATGCAACGCGATGCGATATTAAATTAATATAACACAATCGAATTAGGAGAAATTATTTGTTCCTCGAACGCGCGCTCTTTGAATATAAGCGTCGTCGGTACTATTTATTTCCGCGAAAATGGTTTTCGATAAATTGAAATGTGTATGTATATATATTAATTCGAAGAATATAGAATAGCGCTTTGTAACTTGGCCGCGATCCAGCGGCTTAGCGAAAAGTAGCCTACTTCGTTACATAAAAACGTTTCAAAGACAGCGACTAATTTATACGACTTCGGGCTCGGAATTTATATTCGCCGATTTAATACACACGGCGAATTATTAATTACCGAAAGTAAAAAAAAGGCAATTTGGCATGGATTAGCTAAATCAGCGGTGGAAATATTTCTCAGCATGCGTCATAAATTATACGTTGTTTACGCGAACTATTATATACGCTAACCCAATTGGCGATAATTCTAAATTACATATGGGGTACAAATGAGTTTACGTTAATCAAACAGTGCGAACATATTAGATTGCCGGCCGGTTGATGTGTGATCGTGAAAATTTGATGACAATGTCCAATGAAAAATTCACTTATCAGCCGCGATATATATGGATTATCACCTGAAACAAAGGTGCTTTATATCGAGAAGCCGATAGTAACATAAGAAATCTCGATCGAGACATTACTGATAAATTGCACTTGCGACGTCGCTAATTGCTTCTCCGATTTCAAATTGCAAATCAGGCACGGGCGCATCGGCTACCGTATTATCCGTATTTACAGTTATAAAACAATCGAACATTTAACGATCTGCAATATTCCATACTCAAAAATCGATCCTTCTTACACGTCAACTATCATTCCAAATACACATGATAGTATAATTAAAAAAAAGAATCATCACAACTAACGTATACTTTTGTATTTTCTGCATTCCAGTATAACCCCACAAAATGCCTTACAAGCCAGTTGAACAGGCCAAGTGCCCGAAGTGCGGAAAGTCGGTCTACGCCGCTGAGGAGCGCGTAGCCGGTGGACTGAAATGGCACAAGATGTGCTTCAAATGCGGTAAGTTATATTTTATCCTCTCCGTTCACGCGGCGAGTCTCATTAGAATCGATTACGGTTAATCGCATCAGCCACGCTCAGGCTAAAGCTAATTAACGTTTCGCCTCCGAAAGGATCCGTGTCCGAATAGAGAGAGAGCTATATTATGATGTCGATTTAATTACGGCCTCATCTCGGATTTTCAATATTCACGCGCACGCGGATCGGAATATACCGGCCGGTTACAAGAGTGCGATTCTAATAGAACGTGGTTGGCGAAGGTGTCGCCGTTTGACAGCTCGAAAATGTCATTAGCGACGCGTTTGACACTGTTAGATATATATATTTTCGACGGTTGTTATCGGGGTTATTTTAGATGATATTTTATCATCTATATCGAACCGATCGCGAAGAAACATTTAATAAATCGCGTTAACAAATTATTTATAATCAAGCTAAAAAGTAGTACCATCGTCGTTTGGTCAGACGTATACCATTACCAAAACTTGAAATGTATCTTAAACATTTTACAAATATGTATTATATTTCAACGTACCCCCTATTCCCACCATATCGTTTTCGACAAAAAAAAAAAAGCATGAACACACACGCCAACCGACGATCGGGCCTCCGGGCCCAATCTATCTCCGTGTTCGCAGGTCTGTGCAGCAAGTTCCTCGACTCGACAAACTGCACCGAGCACGAAAACGAGCTCTACTGCAAGAACTGCCACGGCCGTAAATTCGGCCCCAAGGGTTACGGTTTCGGCGGTGGTGCCGGCTGCCTTTCCATGGATCAGGGAGATCACCTCAAGAGCCACGAGTGAGTGCCACCAGCATCCTTGTCTCTCTCCCCATACCCAACCCCATTCCCTTCCTTATATACTTCCCCGCGGCCCCTACTTTGTTACTCGCGCGTCAAGGACAAAAAAAGTCGTCTGGTTATTTCCTACCCTCTTTATTAAACGTACATAAGTTTCTGTTATCCGAATACGATGGTGATGATCGGTACAGAGGTGTATAGCCCGATAGGCGCGTATACTGATACGAGTGTCTGATGTTAAGTGTGTATAGATGTGTGTGTGCTAGTGCGCGAGGCGACATAATCTCCGCCATAACTCGCTGCTCTTCCCACTGTGTTTAGATAAAGCGTAGTTGTATGAGTTGACATTTTTTTCGATCCAGAGCAAGTGTGTAACAGCATCGCCTATGCCTGTGTCACCCAGCGGGAAGTTCAGTGCCGGTGGAGCCAGTAGTAACGCATGCGCACACCGTATACCCACTCACCTCTACACTTCGCGTGTGATGTTTGCACCTATATATAAACCGATATACCCTCTTGCACCTCTTGTCCCATTGTTTCTCTTTCTCTCTATATGTGTTTATTTTTTTTCTCTCTCTATTACTGTATTTGACTTACTTTTCTATCAATTGGAAAAAGCCCATTTTTTGTTTTTTGACAACGAGAATAATATTCCTCTATCTACACCTGGTTTTTTATTTTTATTTTCCACCAGTCCCCCCCGTGTTTTTTATTTGGTTTTTTAAGTTCTTTTTTTATTACTCTTTACACACGTGTGTATACTTGTACTCCCCCCAAACCTCCGTCTCTCTCTCTCAATCTCTCATCTGCATTTCGAACCCCCTTGTATCCTGAAAATCCTGTGTATACCATCCTATGTGTCACCCGAAATATGAATTAAAAGTGTTTGTAACATCGAGTTCCAATGAACAAAAAAAAAAACAAATCATGGATGTGACGTATACCGGTGTACTTGCGAAGCGCCACGTGGTCATCATAGCGAGTTATATATATATACACAACAACCACATTTACACTCACACATATATATAGAAACACCACACCACGCGAAACGCGTACACCGATGATATAGAAAAATAAAATGACGTTCGAAATGACGATGATGATGTGTGCACACCGCAATTAATTGTTGTCGTCGCACAAAAGTGTTGTTCAAGCCACGTTGAAACGAGATGTCTTACGACATATTATTATTATTATAATAATACACAGTTTTTATTCTCTCCTTTAAAGACGAGTGGCAACAAAGTCTAGTCAATGTTCTCTCTGTTTTCTCTCAATTTCTTACTATTATTATAATTATTATTATGATTATGCGTCGCGCAAGTCCGCGACGAGTCGACGCACGCTCAGAGAGACGCGACAATGTTTTCCGCGAGACAGAAAAGATTCGTCGCCATCGACTTCCGATCGTGCGCCGCACTCTAGCGCGGATCCAGCCGATCGAATTCTGGAATCAATATTACATACACACGTAGACACGGTACACATTGTATACACAAAACACACCACATACACATATACACACACACACGCAAACTCGTTATATTTATTGTGGAAAATTTTAATGATTTATCATTACTTATATTATATATATATATATACGTTGGAAAAAAAATGTCTTTTGAAAGTGATTTTCTTGAATACTTATACACGTAGAGAAAAAAAAAGGCAACGTACACGCGCAGAGACACGCAAACACGTTATAATATGATACACACGCATACACATACGTTTTTTTCTCTCTCTCTAGGTATAGGAATATTTGTACCATCTGTAATAAGTGTTACATTAAAAAAAAAAAATATGAAAGAAGTATCTTAATTAATAAATAACACTGTATAAAAAAAAACTGTTAAAACGACTTGAGCTTTTCAATATTTATATTAAAAAGAAAAAAAAGACGCTTGGGCGCTGGTCGTGCGGCGCGCACGCATTCACATTAATATTATTACTTTCTCATAGTTAAAAGAAAACGTTATGGTACATACGCGGAATATTGCAAACATCATTGCACACAGACACATACGAAATATTCGTCGACAAAAAGAAAAGCGCGTTTGTGCGTGCGCGTGCACGGGGTACAGTGGAAAAGCGTTTTTTTTTATTTTTTAAATCTCCAACTTCCCCGATCCCCGCCAGCCCCGCCGAGTTCGAGCCGCCACGAGAAGTCAGTCGGTTTCTCTCTGTGAGTCAGGCTCTAACACAAGGTGTCTGACGAGATGAGAACCGCCAAAAAAAAAGAAAGAATATAGAACATGACAAAAGAAAAAAATATATATACGCATGCATGCGTATATATGTATATAACGCAGTCGTCTCTCTATCTCACCTATAATATGCGAGCCACGCACGATGAGCCAAAAAACTATATAAAGTCGAGCACGACGCAAAAAAAAAAAAAGACAAAAGAAAATTCCTCCGCGATCTATGTTACTGATGATGGTGAGCACCGAGTCCATTATTTCTCTTTTCTCTTCTTGGCAGGGCGTGATTTTATTCTTTTTTTCGCTCTAATTTTTTTACTTTTTTTTTTGTTTTTATTTTTAATTTACCTACTACCACTCTGTACTCATTTTAATCTTTTACTTTTGAGATAATTGCAAAAAAAAAACAGAAATAAGACAAAGCAGATTTTTATAATAATTACAAAAAGTTAAAGTACAAAACGCTCTATTCTCGCTTCCCGCGCCGAATGTCCTGCACGGCCTTTTCTCTCTTTCTCTCTATCTATCTCTATCTATCTTTCTCTTCAACTTAACCCGTCTAACCCTCGCTAACACCTAACCCTATAAGAGTCTATATAGCACGGAAAAGAAAGAAAACGCGCTCTGTCTCTCTCTCTCTATCTCGCCTCTCGCACTCTATATCTCTATTTATCTTTATCTATCTTCTTTCTCTGCGCACTTCTGCAGTCAAACGCCTGTGATTAGCACCTATATTTTTGACACGTTATTTCTCCTTTTTTTTGTATTACGTATGTTGGAATTACATGTTTACTTTTGTTTACTGTCGCTTAGTTTTTTCTTTCTTATTTTTCTTATTTGTTGGACACACATACACGCACATACACTTTCTACTTGTCTTTATATCTCTCTCTCTCTCTCTTTCACTTTTGTTTATTTCTATATTATTTTTTTTTCTTTGGTATATATAATTTCTCTTTTTTTGGTACGCACCAACATCCGCTTCTCGGCTCTCCTCTCGGGGCTCGGCGGAAGCCACGTCGCGTGGTTGGGGAACGACTAACCTCTACTAACATGTGCCTAACAATGATATTTAGAATAAAACGAACAAAAGAACAACCAAAAGGGAGTTTATACTCTCACATATATACTCTTCTTATCCTACCGTTGTGTGTAGCCGCGGACGAGGAACACGTTGTATATATATATTATATATGTATCGTAGGCATTTTTGTATACTGCTGTAAGAACGTTAATTCGATGTACATACATACCTTTTGATGTAATTAAAATTAAAAAAATCGTTAAACGTTCCTACACTTGTCATGTAAATAATAAGTCCTCTATAGATTAAGTGTATCTGAAATAAATCATTCCTATAATATCTGTACGATAAGTAAAGAATCGTAAAATGTATAATCTGTAATTTGGAGTTGAAAGAAAGAAGATTATGTCAATGTATATAACAATATGTTCCTCATCCCCTCGGCGACCGCTATAGTAGTGCCTCACTGTACATCAAGTCATGCTGTGTGTAATACAATTGTTGTTGTTGCTGTTATTGTTGTTGTTGTTTTGCAAATGTTGTGTTCTCCTCTGGCTTCTTTTTGTGAGAATGCAAACCGAATATAACCGAGTCTCGCGCTACAAGCGCTCTATTATACAAGTACACACCGCGTGCGACGAGCGATATGCAACGACGCTATGCACGGTTTTCTCTTAATCATCTTTGCGCACTTACACCAACACCAGGAAGAAAGTATATATATTATTATACTCGTGAAAAAGTGTATGTGTACTTTTTTCGAATACTTACTTTCTTCCACGCATATCGTTTGTCGCGTTCGAGTGCGAGGCTCGGTTATTCGATTTTCGCTCTTCGTATACGTGCGTCGGCTTTTTGTCAATGCGCTGCGCGACCTGAAAAATCGCGGAAAAATTTCCTTCCCGCATTCGTCATGCAGCGCACAGCATGGGACAAAAAGCCGACGTCTGTGCATATTTTATTATATTACACGTGTGGAATAGTTAATACACAGAGAATAACGATTATTCGAAATTTTTTCGACAGACAGGCATACGCGTGTGTATTCGGTATGTGGTCTAAATTTTGCTCCGCGGGGGTAATTATCGCTTATACGATTCATTTTTAAAGCGACTCGATTGGCCAATTACCGATTGATGCGATTACCGGTGAATATAAGCGATCGAGTTTTGGATTTGTCTAATAGAAGTAGAGTTTCGTTATGTGATTCGATAATCGGGTCGGCTGATTTTTACACTATAAATTATTTGCCGGATTTGATTACGCGATTGTAACAGAAAATTGAGTTTCATCTTTTCAGACTTGTCGAAGTCTGGTCTTCGCGTTTATATTTTCTGTGTATTAGCGATTCGAAAAATAATATCGATGATGATATTGCGATTGTATATTGAAAGACCAATTCTGAGTCATTTGACTTGTTCTACTTGATTCACTCAATGGAACTTTAATCAGTCTAACTTCATCTTTTCAACCTTTCATTATTTTGATATGACCCAATTTGAGCCTATCAATCACGGTCTTCTACAATCTGCCATACCATCATCCATATTGTTTCAACAGACACTCTCTCACATACTTACACACACAAAAACTTTTACAATATACACGCTTCATACACACATCTTATCGCAAACCTCTATATAGTACAAACAAACAAACCAGACAAAAGAAAGAACAAAGAGATAATAAAAGGACAGGTGAAATGTAACGGACTGTGTGGTGGGTGTTTTTTCAGGGACGGCACCAGATCGTCAGGCGCGATGCTGGAGTCGCGCGCCATCGCCAAGGCACCGGAGGGCGAGGGCTGCCCCCGTTGCGGCGGCTACGTCTACGCCGCCGAGCAGATGCTCGCCAGAGGACGGGTGAGTTGAGTTGTCCCGTCATCGTGGATCCGAGGTATGCGCGAAGAGACTGGGGTGGACCTACTGTGATCTGGGGAAAAATTCCTTGTTTTCGAGATATTTCAAAAATGTAATAATGTTGTAGTCGTCAAAGATGTGGTGATAATAATCTATAAGAACAATGAAGACGTTGAGTTTAGGATGGGGTTAAATAAACTTTCAATAGGTGGAACAAATAAGCTAAGAGTATAAGCTAAACAATGTTAAACAGTCTCTTCGCGCATCGAACACGAGATTTCTCTTGCGTGCCCCGTTATACCCCGACACATCGTTTAGGAACATCGTACAATCAGTGCAACGAAACGTATTCACTCAAATTCGTGATTATTTGGAACGTTTTACAGTCCAATTGATTAAAAAGCACATCGGTATAAATTACTGTTGCCCTGAGAGTACGACGTACACATATTATACCACCTCTTATATATCGCTTCTATTCGAAGCGGCTCGCGTCTCTTGCTCTCACGTTGCATCATCAGGGTGCGTGTTATTTAAATAGATGTCATAGCGTGCAGGCGAGTGTCACTGAACTGATAAGTTTATAGCTCGATATTCGCATTGGCAGACAGTTTGCCGATGTCCGATATATACCTGCCGGCTGTAAGAGTTGACTATAACGTCGAGAAACACGGTGGAATATATATATTTATAAATAAGTTTATGATTTTGATGTTATTTACATTTGTAGTGAAAAACAATGAAAAAGATCGGTTATATTATCGTCGTCCAAAAATATACATTCTCCGCCCGTTATTACACCAACGTGTATACCTCCTCCAAAAAAAAACTACACTTTTACTCGCGCTTTTTTCTTCCAACAAATTCTTTCTCTCAAAAAAAAAAAAAATTCCGGCATTCCAGCCATCCGTCGAAGCTTCTCGCGCGAGTGTCTATTTCAAAGAAGCGCCCGAAATACTTCGTTTTAACACGGCCGCATGCCAGCGGGTGAGCCGTACACACGCGTAATTCCGTCCGCGCGATGACGAAACGCGAATTTCATAACGATACTACAGCGGATAAAGAAAGCGCGGAAATAGAAGCGGAGCGGAAAAAAACCCGGTCGCAGCTTATTGGCACGCATATAGGCGCCGTGCTGGGTGCTCCTCTTGGCTGAGAGCTGCATGCCTTGGTGTACAATGTCGCAGCGGTGTTTCGCGATCTGTTGAAAGATTGGTGGTTGATTGATTTAGAACGTATTTAAAAGATCTGGGCGTAGTGTATAAAAGTCGGAAAAATAGGGTCGAGTAGGTTTTCGTATGAAAGGAGCTTTATTATTAATATTTTAAACTATATTGGATTTACATTTTTTTGTTCGGCAAAATACGGTTAATGGGCATTGGACATACTGTCAAATATATACTGCAGTTATAATCAGGATGACTGAATCGCACGAATGACAAATTTCATTTCATGCTCGTATTATCCCTTTTATTATACATGAAGAACGACGTCTCAATAATTATTATCAAGTCACTCAATCTACAAACTGAATTATTTTTAATAAACAAAGTTAGTAGCAAAGCCTGTCGTGTTTTCGTATTTACTTCTGTCCTACAAACGAATAGAAAATCCAACTATACCTAAACAAGACACAATCATATCAACATCAAATATTCTAAACCAACGACTTATCCTAAACACCGATTTCTGTTTACACTCGACACTTCTTAATCGTTCTACCGCAGCAAACCAAATCACCTCAACGGCAACTTCATTAAGTTCCTTAATCCCCTTAAACTATACCCCGCTCATAGGCGAAACTCATTTTTCATCGACCTCTGGCCGAAAACACTTTTAATTCGCGAAGATTCGCTTTTGGCTCCGTTAATTTCATCAGGCGAGTTGCGCTAATCGCGTGCCGCGTGAATCGAGATTAATCCAATGAGGGCTAATTTGAAGCGCGGCCGGTGCAGCAGTAATCAAACTATATACGCGAGATCGACGTGTCAAACGATGGTAATATGTACGTAACGTACGAGATGGAGAGAGAAAAGGAATAATTTTATATATTCGCGCACTTTTCAAGTGCGATTGGATTCATTTGGGGGGAAATTTAATTTATACACATAACGGGATATATGAAATTCGTTCGTTATTTGTTTGAGTAATTAAATGTCACTTTTTTAATGAATATATACGAACGAGTGTATGAGTCGGAGGTGTCGTTCTTTTTTTTTCTTTTAATGTGCATTAAATTGATCAGTTATACTTTTATTCGAATTAACGGGGGAAATTTGATTGGACTCATCGTGTATTAATTCAAACGTGGAATATTGATTTCGACGCGAAAGCCCCTTTTGTGCAGTGTATGGTGTATGTGCAGCGGCTCGGTCGCTTTTTAATCTTTTTAACGTTTATATTGATTGGCTATTTGGATAATTTTTCATCGTCATTAAGCTGAAAAATTTGTAAACTCAAGCTTACTTTATACGTGTATACGAGTAAATACTCGATTTACCGAGTACATATTGAAATTAAACATTTTGCATTATAAGTAATCAATTACGGCCTCATTGCAAAACGTGATTACCGAAAGGTATTTACTTTAAGTTGTGTCCGGCAACTTTTCTCTATTCTTAATGATCAAATGACACAATTACTCAATCGCGGCGATTCCACTCTTTCCAATCTTCGACTATTACAACATATAATCTCACAAAAATAAACCGACCCACAGACTCACGAAAAAACAAATCACTCCGGCCCGGTGCGCTACTTTTTTTTGCGGCTTTTCAAAATTTCGAAAGCTCGCAGTACGTCGGAGAGCCGAAAATTGATGTCGACGGCGGCGGCGGCGGCAACGGCGGCTAAAATTAAACATGGGGTCAGAGCGGCGATATGCCAAGCGCGAGCGACGATTTCGACACGGGCGATTCATGGCGTCGGAAATAATATAGCTTAGTGGCCCGCGCGACCTTTTTCTCCTCCGCGACGATGGTTACTTGATACGCGAGAGGTTTTTGAGTGGGCGCCGAGATTTTTTCTTAGTATAGTAATATGTGTTGCTATATGTGGATGAATGATTTAGCTTTAAAAATTTATATTATAAAATACAGTTTTTCTTCTATTTATTTGATACGGTAGTGAGAATAATGATTATACACGTTGATATAATTTTTAATTAGTTGATGGTAAAGCAGTATGGAATAAAATAATTTTTGTTTCTGCTAAGGATAGAATAATTCTCTCATTGTATGATAAGAAAGAATTCTTACTCACGAATGTAAATCACAAATCATAAATTTATTCTTATAAATATATTTAAAAATAATTATCAATGAAAAGTACACAGCTAAATAAACGGCACACACGCAGATAAAAATACGATACATAGAATGAAACTTGCTGTAAAAAATGAAAGTAAAATAAAAAAGTATATGGCACCCTGAATGGACCCGAGAGCAAGAACCGACGACGCCCATGACGTAAGACGCGGCGAGCAAGGCTATATAAGCCCGGCAAATATAAGCGAAGCCAAAACCCCCGAGCAGCCATCGAGTAGTCATTGCTGCTTCTTATGATTAGGGCTACCATAAGCAATGCTACAAGTGCCTATTGTGCCACCGGACCTTGGACTCCACGTTACATTGCGATGGTCCCGACCGCGAAGTATATTGTCGAGGTATATCTTGATGTTCATCCCGCCAACCCGAACCCCACTAAAACAAACAAACAAAAAACTCATCCCAATGAGAATATCACGTTGTTTTTTTTTCTTCACTGCGTGCACACCGACAGTCTCTAACTCCATTTTTTTTAAAAACACGTTTTTTTTCATCCCTGTATACCTGATTTTTTTGAAACGTCACTGAGTCCTCCTTTTTGACCGCAGATTTTTTTCTCTCGTGACTATACGGAGTTTTTGGTGTTCAAGTTTTTTTGTTCCACCCCTTATCTCTAATCACTGTGTTAATTGCGTGTACACCACGAAACACTTGTTTACAGTTATAATGTTAACTTTAATCGTGGTCCCGACGGAGTATAATAGTAACGTTGCAAAAGTCAACGGTTGTTGACAAATCCGTTAGTTTTGCAGTGTGTGAGGTAATTAGAACGATTTGTTAATATTGTTATGTATATAGATTAGAGTAAGTGTCAATGACATAAGAGATGACAAAGATATACAGCCTATTCATTACCGATAGGCTATTGTCAATCTGTTTATTCATAAAAAAAAGTAACTTGGTGGTCAACGTTCATTCTATTTGAATAACATCATAAAATCATTTTGTTTTAAAATTGTTATTAATAATTACAAAATATTACGGTTAATTGGTAAATTCAATGATTAATAAGACTTTATCAGTTATTATCGATATTATAACTAAATTCAGATTATTTTATTATCTTGTGGATTCTCCGAACTTCTTTCTACCTCTCGCAATCGTATTATCAAATTAAAAATCATTCACAACACGAATCTCAAGTATATCTTCATATATATTACAAAGAACCAATAAGCCCATATCAATTGTCACAACCATTTATCAATCCGGAAATCAGGAAACCAGGCCTCACCCCAGGTCAGACATCAAAAACAAAATTAAGTCATCGTGTGTTTCTCGGTGTACGCGCTCCTCACCCCATACATACACTCCCCTCTACACTTGCACACATCCATATACCCTGAATAATCCCCCCCATATATATATACATCGCACTCCGCGTCGAGAAAAAAATGGAGGGGACGGGGGATAGACGTCGGCGTAACCGCGCGCGCTCGTGTATATATGTACGCAGAGCGAGAGAGAGAGAGAGGCGCGCATACATTAGCCCTCGTTAAGTTCATTCATCGCGTATGTGTACACGCGCGCGCACCGGTTTTGTCTCCTCTCGCTCTATTAGCTCGCAACGTGAGCAAACACCGGCCAATCACTCGTCCCCGCCCCACTCGTGTATATATATGTATACGCACTTGCGTATATGGAGAAGCGGCGTGTCGCTTTGTAAAAGCTGTCAGAGCCTCGTTTGGATTTGGCTTTGCGCTCGTGTATATGCGGCTCTGTGCGAGCGAGCGCTGATGTTTTTATTTCAAAGTGTGCGGAGCTTTTAATCGGGACACAGAGGGAGTTTCGATGTATGATGTGTCTCTCTTCTTTTTTTTTGGGCGAACTGTGGAAATCGGATGGAAGAGGGCTTTTGGGAGTAGTTTTTGGGACTTGTAATTCGAGAGGATTACATGTGAATTTGTCGCCGATTCAAACAATCTATACAGATGAACAATTTTTAGAAAACAAAGAACACATTATATAAGTTTGATTTTTGAGACGTTTTCTTTACTTACTTTTTGAGAAATATCGATCGTCTGTGTAGAATCACGTTGTTGGATATTTATAAATAACAAGATTTGGGGCGAACTTATATAAAAATTTAATTATTTGTCAACTGTTTTCTTCGCAAATAGATTTATAACTAGATTTGAGCAAGTATATAGATAGCAATGAAATTATCTGGTACTTATTGGCTAATTTTAAATTATAAAACAACTATTTTTACCACAGAAAACCAAATCCAAGGAGAGCTTTTACAATCGAAATCCTCCAATCATTATTTCTTTTCATCGTCCCTTACCGGTGACCAATAAAAACAAAATTCATACCTATAACAGAACTAAAACACCATGACACTCCTTCGCATCACAGCCCGCGACCCTCGCTCGATGCACATCGATGAACTTGTATACGCGGCATATAGGACGTAAATACAATGTCACATAGGGTTGAAATACCGTATTCATAGCGTGTAAATCGTCAATTGAATAAGACCAGTTAACCTTTCTCCCCCCTGTACTCGCACCCTCCCCGTATATACATTTAATCCGAAAGAAACATTTTCACAAGTGACTAACCCGTCGTTCTCTCTTTTTTCTCGTTCTCTCTCTCCCCCTTTGTGCCTCGTGCAGCCATGGCACAAGGAGTGTTTTAAGTGTTCTTCCTGCTCCAAGAGATTAGACTCCGTCAACTGCTGCGAAGGTCCTGACAAGGATATCTATTGCAAAGGTGAGATAACGCACGCACACGCGCGACTGCGCGCGGTTTGCCCGCATGTCGCGTGTGATGCGCGCGCGCGCGAACCGCAAACGATGCAATCGATCGAATTTGCTTATAGTTTTTTTTTTAAATTTGATTAGGAATTAGAAAAGAGATTTTTTTAACCGTTCAGTTTTCATAAAGTTCATTTGATATAATTTTTAATCAATGTTACATTGACTTCAATTAAAGAAAAAAACGAAAAAAGATAAAAAATTTTTTATAAATATTTCTCAATGTCCAACTACGCTATTCTGGTTTTATTTTCTGTACAAAAATGGCCAAACTGATATTATTTTTCTTTTTAATATACTGCAGTACAAAATAATAATCAAAAATGTAAATATACTAAAACAAGTCGGCCACCAAATCGCGATATTATTTTACAAAATTTGAACGCAAATCAACACCGAAATAAACAACCCTATTGCATCGTTTGCGCGACACGCGCGAATAAAAAACAAAACCCCAACAAAAGTGGACTCCTCGACCTCTAATGTGTGTTGATCCTTCAGTGTGCTACGGAAAGAAGTTCGGTCCTAAGGGCTACGGCTACGGCCAAGGTGGTGGCGCCCTGCAGAGCGACTGCTACGCCAACGGGTGGGTCTCCATCTCTCTCTCACTCTCTCACTCTTGCACTCACTCTTTCGCTCAAGCAAGCGCGCCGAGGATAAAAGGAGAGAGAAGTACGGGGAACAGGAGACAGCTTCGTCCTCGTGGCGTGACGTTATATTGTTGCTTTTTTGTTCGGTGATGTCAGAGATCGTCTTGAGAAAAAAAAAAAAAAATTTTTATCTTTTTTTTTTTACAGTGTCGTGTGAACGTTTATCGTTCTAATTCAAGATCGAAATTGCTAAAATCGATCTTTGTCGGGCACCGTTTTATTCATGCATTTATCCGAATAATTCAACATTTAAAACTGTCCGTTTTTTATTTTTCCACTGAAATCTGTAAAAATTATTCTCACGCCACGCACATATCATGTTCCGACACGCTTCTGTTATTTAAAAACTCTGTAAAAAAAGAATCTCTCGCTGTCTCTCAATTATACGTGCAATATCGGACCGATTTTAAAAAACGAACGACACTGTCACGCGGCCATAAAACATTCAAGCGATCGTCTGGCATTTTCGTATTACCAATGTATATACACATTTTCCGAGAAAAAATTTTGCCTCACCGAAAATATCGCGATACTGTATATGTATAGAGCTGTCACGCCACGACTGGAGAACCGTGGCTGTCCCTCTCCTCCGTTTTTCTCTCTCTTTATCTATTGCAAAAAAAAAATCACTCGTTCTTCTTTTTTATTCTTTTTCTTTCACTCTCTCTCACATTTTTTTTCTCTTTCACTCTGTTATACATGCTATATGATGCGCTTTTTGTCT
>UXGD01001386.1:0-35526 GCA_900474315.1 Torymus auratus
GAATAAGTGGGCTACGGGTCTACGCGTATATATACACGCGATATAAGCCAAATACACGCGCTGGACGAGGGGAGCGCGGCAGTAAAAAAAAAAATTGGGAGCATTGTGCTATGGGCGGGCGTTCGCGCACGAGGTACTTTTTGAGAGCATTGCCAAATAAGTTCGGAAAGCCTCTATCTTTCTCACTCTCTTCTTGCATGGCTCTTGAAATCTTGGCAAATGTCTTCACCTTTAAGAATCACTCGAGTGCACGTCTCGACGACTTGTTTCTTCTCCCTCTCTCCCGGCCCTTTTGACAATTAAAACTGTATTTTGGAAGTGTCCGAGCAAGCAGCAACCCATCCCGCATTTCGTATTTGCTTTTATCTACACTCACACTCGCACACACACACACGCTTTTTCTCGCATCTTGTCCTTTTGCCGGTTTTTCCGTACTGTACAAGAGCGTCAGAGAGAAAGGGAACGCGAGACGACATGCTGGTGTAGCTAATAATCGCATTAACACCACTCGAGACAATTTGATTATCCGTGATCCAACTTTTTTCACGCTAATGCCGTGTTCTCGATTGTGGTGCGTCTGCAAGTGCTCGTCGCAGCAGGATAATTTGTTTTCCGCGTCTTTCCAATATATCTTCATGTTTGTTTTTGTTATTATCTCACTTGAGCAATAGTTAGCTTCGTCAAGCATAAGCGCTGCATTCGTGTATGGATAATATTTCCGTAAGATCTTTCCCTATTTTTCAGTTTGTCAACGAATTTGTTTATTCTATAAATATAATGTTTACCAAAATTTAGAAATTTGCTTTTAATCTAGTTTCTATGGTACTTTATATGAATTTATTGCAAGTATTGCCTAATTTTGAAATAAATGATGATTTGAAGGTAAGAAACGTATACATAAAAAGTATAGTATAGCATAAATAATAAATCTAAACTTTAAAACACACTATCGCCGATAGAATATCTGAAAGAATGTGAAAAATAAGAAGAAATAAAGAGTACCATTATAATATCTGACATTTTAAGGAAATCCTAATAGTGGCAGTATAGTAGCTACAGTAAAAGTTCAGTGTCGACCCGCGATTCGGCAGGGTATTATTATTATACATTATTGCTAATAGGTAAGCTATATTTAATGCACTTTGTGTTACTTTAAAGTGTACTAAATTTAATATGACATTTATTCTCGTATAAGTAAAATAATAACGGTATATTTAACCGGAAATTAATCTCATCGATATATTCTATTTTGATATTCCCAATAATAAATCAGATAATGTGGTAATTAGTAATAAGCTTTAGTAATAATAATTTACTCAAATTTAAGAATGAGAACAGAGCTGAAATTCAATCTTCTTTAATTCGCTCATCTATTTAAATACATCTCAGCTCTTCAATCAAGACATGAAAATTGCATTTGAACAAAAATCGATTTGCTATTCAAATAAATGTACTCTAGAAGAGGCTTGTTTCCTCCAACCCTGCACTTTCTGCACAAGAGACAATCCCTCATATAGAGACGGAAGAAGGATAAGCGAGGAAAGCGAAAAAGAGGGCAACGCAGCTGTGATATGAAAGTAACCGAGTTAAAGGAGTGTAGAGATGTAAAATTGAGTGAGGCTGGTAGAAATAGAATTAAAAGAGAAGCACAAAGAGAGAGAGACAGAGAGGGAGCATACAAAGGGAATATACTATCGAGAGCCGGAACGCATTGCCAAGTGGAGTAGTGCAGACTCGCATCGGAAAAACATCCGATGAAACTAGCTACTTTCTTTCCCCTACCTGCTCTCATCCGTTCCTCACCCGTTCCGTAAATGTTTCTCGCGATGTTAGATACTTTCGTGCTTGGCAGCTTTGACGTGCAGAACAGGGCGTGTTTCGACGAATTTTAAGAGCAAGGGGGCGATAAAGATACATGCAAATTTTTGCGTCCCGCGAAGAGTACGACATTTTATGAGCTCTGATAAATTGATATGGAATTTAATAAGCCGCGGCGAAATAGTGCATATTGCGGGTTTGTCCCCGCGAAGCTCTGCGGAAAGGAAGTGTGCCAAGATTACGGCGCTCTTTTTGCCAATATTGGGGAGACTCCCGGGTCACACTGGCGAATTTATTGAGTATATGAATTCCTTTTTGAAATGCCAAATTTTTATCTTATCGTGGCTATTATTCTGGAGAGGATGCATTTTACACAAAACAGCCAAGCATTAACATAAATCATGTATAACTGTAAAAACTATTTAGTTATATACATCTGACTAATGACAGTTGATTAAATATTAAGGAACGTACCAGCAAATTAATCGTTTTTCTCATCCTTTAATTTTTTACATGGCTTATTACAAGTTCCAAAATGAATCTTTTTTTATTCGTAAAGATGTATACTATATTGATGCTCGTGCGTGTAGATGACAGGTGTGTCTAAAGCCCTTTTTAAAATGTGAAATAAAAAGTTGCGTACGTTATATACAAACTCGTTATTTCCAGTCATTACTTTCTATGTTTAAAGACCCCTGCAAAACGTAAATTCCAAAACCAGTTTCATTAAGATCCGCTCGAGCGCTCTTTCACTGCTTAAACTCTGTATAAAAAATATCACAGCCAACTAAAAAAAAAAAAAAAACAGATTTTCGTACATATACTCTTTTTTCGTTTATCGTAAAATCTCGTGCAAATTTTTCCGAAAAACAGGGACGTCACTGTGCTACACGCATATTTATATACGAAGAAGATTGATATATACACACTGCGTATATTTAATGACTCAATCGGAACTAAGAGTATATTATCCGGCACTCAAAATACGAATGACAATTTACGAAGTGACGATATTGCCACCACGCCATTAAAATTTCAATAATCACTCTCGACCCAGCAAGCAATATATATAAGAAATGACCACTCTGCGCCTGATATCTATACGAAACGACAGTTGGTGGTTTGGTTTGCCGCGCGCGCACGTCGGTTAGATCATCGCGCAATCTACCGCAGGGGCCGTGAGAAAAAGAGGCAAGAAAGAAACGTTGATGCCCGAAAGTTCGCCGGCCTAACGACCGAGACCTCGCGGCTCGTCCCGCTCATTAACGCAAACAAAGCTCTTTCTCATTCCGGACGAAGGGATCCACCTTCCTGCGGGCCTGCGCGCGGCGAGTAATTTTCGGAGGGAACAGAAAAAGGGCATCGAAGGCGTAGAAGAAAGAGTGAGAGGGAGAGAGAATGAGCCCCGAATTCGTGCGCGCTGGCTGGCCACTCGCTCGCTCGCGCGTGTTCTATACCTCGAGACCCGAAGCCCGAGAGACCCGATTTATCTTTGGCATTCACTGTCATTAAGCGCGAGCAATCGCCGACAAGCCAGTAATTTTCTTTCAAAACCCGAAAAAATAAAAGTGGGAGAGGTAACGAGGAGAAAAAGATTGAGGAGGAATGAGAGGGAGAGAGAAAGACTGTACGGGGAACCGGTGACACGAGATTAACACGTTACGGAGTTAACTTGAACTGCGAAAACATCAATTTTGCCAAGCGTGGCGCAATCCGTTCGTTGTGCAAAATATATTATTGATAATTATTTATGGTTTTGTATTTATGTATTGAGTTTAATCGCTTTCTAGATCGGTTATTGAACCACTAACAATTATAAATACCTTTCCAATTATATATTTATATACCTCTATATTCAAATGGATCAACGTTTTGCATTGGAAATCGAAATGTTCTAACGTTACGTAAAGTATAAACAAGTAATTTAAAAATAGCAACGAATCTCCGAAAACCAGCAAATATGATGGTTTTCGAAATTACAGGCCACCACGTATAACATCGAATTCTCGACATCCTCTTCCTCCTTCGAGTATAAAACAAGTTCATCCTCCAATTTATTTTTTCCAATAACTTCGGTACTCATTCCCCATAAGCTCGAAGACGCTTCGCAAAAATTCATTCGAAGTACATCGAGAACACCGATAAAATGAAAAACTTCTGCTCTCTTACTATATCATTTTTCTAGTATAGAGCAACGAGAGAGGGAGAAAGAGAGAGAGAGAATATAACTCTGGAACAATTCGCTCGTTCGAGACGTGCTGCGAAAAAATAGCTAAATTTTCCTGCGGCGAGCCACATATAAAGAACCATAGAGACGGCGAGCAGAAAGAATAGCCTATAACGATAGGTGAGAGAAAAAGAGGAAGGGAATGAAATGAGGGATACCTATCCAAGGGGGAGAAGAGCGAGGCGATATTATCGAGCTGCCGAGAGAGACGACGACACTAGTGACACGGAAAAAGTCGAGGACAAAAAAAGCGCATGTTATCCGGATCCTCCTCGAATCGTGTAATCGCTTTTCCCTTCCGTCTCTCTCCCTCTCTCTCTCCACAGGCGACAATTCGATGTGGTCTACTTGACTGTTCCCCGAACGAGACGAAGTTTATAGACGAGGCCCCGTTACGGCGAACGACCGGCTGGATATTAGGAATGTCCGCCTAAGGTGATACTTTAGAGACGCGCGATTCCTCGCCTCCCGCTATAGCCGATGGAACGTTCTCACTCTCCTCCTTCTTCTCGAAGAAGGAAATAAACGCGAGATGAGGATGAGGGGAAAAAAGGCGCGCGAGCAGCCCGAAATAAACGGGCGCGGGAGGCCCCGGGGCCGGCGAATCATTGTAAATCACGCTGCGCGCCGTATACTCGCACACCTGTCGTAATAGCGCAAACTATTCCTGGCCGCAATAAATATCGGCCAAGACCCTCCGATGCACTTTACGGTTATGTCGAAGACGAAAAAAAAGAGGGAACGAGATATTCGTCTTCTTCTTTTTTCTTCCCCCCTTTCGAGTGGCCGCTTATCGAAGTATATTTTGAAGCCCGTGTCGAGGGATATAATGGCGATCCGTTGAAACGCCTCCGGACGACCCAGATTTCTTCTCGTCGGAAATTGTTTGATGGTATTTGATTGTGAATACAGATTATTACATATAGGATGTCGTAGTTTGAGTTCGATGCTTTTAATGCGACTGTAAATAAATCAGTTATCAGTAAGTGCGCTCGATCAAAACATCATAGGAACGTTAGGAAACAGATATAGTTTCTATCGAAATAATTCAAATGGTATGTTTACCATCATTTTTATAAAAATTTGTCATTAAGCAGTCAAAAGTGAAGAGCCATTGAAAATGAAAGGAAACAGTAATATGTGGTAATACATGAGAGGTTTCACAATACGTTTACGATTTTACGCGAGTCAAAATGTCATCAAATGTTTTATAATCATATAATATACAAATAGATTTTTTGTATATAAACATTATTAAAAATGTTTTTCAATATCCCTTGATTCATGATTTTCTATGCATATATATAGAACTAGTAAAGTCAAGTAAAAAAATACGATTTTAACTTACGGAAAATATTACTATTACTAAAACTATTACATTGACAATACGTAAATTTCTACCTCCATCTGTTAATTAAATATCTTGCATCTTTTAACATCGCATACCGAGTTACATTTCAAAATCAAATTACATGCAGCTACGGTAAGAACGTGTGTGGTCATCCATGTATACATGAAAGTCTTTGAGTGGACAGACTCCTCTGCCTTCATCACTTTGTCCCTTTTCTTCTCGTTAACGTGTTGGCACGTAGCCTGCGGAACAATGCTTCTTTTTTTAGGATAAAAAATACATTCAATCAGCCCCAATAGTCTGTATCATCTTTTTAATCAATTTGCTAACTTTGCAAGTTTAAAAAGATCTCTATCCCGAGACCCCTATCCATATACACCTTCATTAAAAATTGAAACTGTAGATTTAAATATCTTTGTCGACAATTGCGTAATCCACTTATAAACATACATTGTCAGAGGAATTCCGATAGCAAATCCCTTTACATGACAACCGCATCTTAACACGTACTCCATATAGTAGGACGCGAGTAGTGCTTATTATAGAAGGTCCGATATGCAAAATTGCTATCACATATTCGTAGCTGTATGTATCCGTCCGTATACTTCTACATATATCCCCCCTCCTATATTCTCTCTCTCTCTATTTTTCTTTCTTTCCTCACAAGTATATCCACTCCGTTCATCGAACTTAGGTGTGTGCACGTACATGTAATGCGCGGGGGCGCACGCGCGCGCAGAAACTAGACTTCGTCTCTCCCTCGGTGGCAAGCGTGCCGGAAATCCGTGCAACAGGTGGCAGCGACGTGCGCCACAGTTCGCCGTCCTCTCTCTTTCTCTGTCTCCTTCTCCCTCTCTCTCGCTCTC
The DNA here is from genome assembly GCA_900474315.1 of Torymus auratus. Lineage (NCBI taxonomy): Eukaryota > Metazoa > Arthropoda > Insecta > Hymenoptera > Torymidae > Torymus > Torymus auratus. The sequence goes on from UXGD01001386.1 coordinate 6,263, forward strand.
TCGCTCTATACTGGCGGCCTTCGGCGCGCAATTTGATTCGGTTTTCGACGTCGAGGACTGGGCGTGTTTCATAGAAAATAAAAAACGGCGAAAATCTTGGTCGACCTGTCGGGCGCACAGGACGGGTAGCGCTCGAGATTTCCTTTGTGCAAATGCAACCGAGACAGAGCGGGAGAGAGATCGAGGGCGGGAGGAAGAGAGAGATAGAGATGAGGGGATGATGGGGACTTTTTTTACGGCTCGATGCCTGCTGCAGAAGCGCTTTTTTCGCGTTTTGCTATCGCTCCTGCGCGCGCGTTTAATTGTCGGTCGGGGCCACCTACCGCCTTTGTTTGGGGAAAATTGAATCGTCCCGAGCGAGCAAACTGGGGAGCGCATCCGCACGGCCGAGCGCTAGACCGGAAAAATATTGGATTTTCCTTGGAAATCCGCGGGAATGGCTTTTGCGGTTGCGCGCGGCAGGCTTTGCAGAGCGGATGAGCCTCATTCTGATGAGTTTTGTGTAAACGCGGATTGATATGTTCGTCGATTTTTTTGCCCGCGTGTTTCTACGTCCTTTTTCATTTTTTTCCTTTATTTTTTTTTCTATTTTTATCATAGTATAGAATTGTCTGCGAAAAATTCGCGAGAGAGGTCGAGTGAGCGTTTTCATTTAAGGACTGAGTCTCTCACTTCGGGATGAGTGCTTGGAGATGATGGAGTGTTTGATGAACAAATATTTGAGTTCTTAAAAAAGCCTTGATGATGAACTTTATTGGAAGTAATATGAAGATGAAGTGCGGGAAAGAGAATACCAGCGCACCCTTTTAGTCAAAAATATTGGGAGATTCCAAAAAGATTAATATTTATTTGTATATATAAATATATAAAGTTATTGATTTATAGGAAACAAGAATAATGGTTTCTTCAAATGAATATTCATTTGATTTGAAAAAAATAGTATAGACGTTTATTAACTTACAAAAATATGTGTTTTTTTATTGTTGTTCTCATTAAATTTATCTCCTTATAATAATCTTCAATGCTAAAATTTAACATTTGTTACAATTAACATTTGTTACAATTCCGGTTAAAAAAAATTATCGAAAAGTTTAATATTACAAATGTAATGTTATAAGATATACCATTAAACCATTTTAGCAAGTATTTTTGAAACATTTATTTTTGAAATCCTTTGAAAATTAAAAAATAACACAGTTCTTTAAAATTTTCAATATTCGCAGAAAATAATATTATCCAATATCGTCAGATGCGAGAGATTCGTGTTAGTTAGTACTACTATACGTGAGCTGCAGTCGCTGGGCAACAGTCTCATATTACTTCTATGTTTTATATATTTCTCTATGTTTTATGGAAAATACGAATATAGTAAATAACATTTTTTATATTGTGCAATGTAAAAAAATAATCATATAATGTCAATAAAATCTAGACGTATGTTATAGAGTAAATCCCTTTCCGAATTTAAATTGTAACCTCAAAAAATCTTTTGTTCATAAATCCATGGAAAAACACCATAGTATTGTACACAAGGAGTTATTCATGCCTCAGACCCTTCTATAAATTTTCTTTGGAAAATATCCATGCTTTGCTTGCTAGTATAAAGTACACGCGGATTCATGTGTTTGTTGCAAGAGTGTACTGCGCAACAAACACGTGCAATTCTATGCATTTATTTCATGAACTTTTCTTCCCGTGAATATATCAAAACATCAGCATGAAAAATGAGCTCTAGAATTATTTTGCATTCAACTAAAAACAACCCTATTCGAAATAACAATATAATTAATTTCGCTTCAAACTAAACTAAACTAAATTAAACTTCCAGTAAAGTTGGAACCTCGTCTCTACCACTGCAATGAATTATTTCAGACGGAAAGGTGTCTGTTATGAAAAACGCGTGTCTTAATTATTCGCTGTGTGTTCTCTGAAAATCTCCTGGCTCTATAGACCGACGACGCGCCCCGGAAGAAAACTACGGCAGTCACGAAGGAGCATTTTACCCCCAAAAGTAGGTTAAAATAACTTTGAAAGATGTGGCCGGAACGCACGCGTTATACAGGGGAGTAAGAATAAAATTGTTGAAAAATCTCAGAAGCGCGAGTTTTTCGTCAACTTTTCGCTCTCTCCGAAAAGAAAGACGCAGCGGCCCGCTAAACCTTTCAACCTGCTAAGAACGCGGCGACTGGTCCCTTATACAACACCTAAGCGCAACTTACTCGCTCGCGTAAACAGAAGAAGCAAAAAAGAAACAGGCCTCGGGGCCGAGAAAAAGAGGAAAAAAAGACAGTCGGCGGAAAAGCCGTAAAAAACCTGGCACGACGCTAATGCGGAAAGTCTCGCGGATAATCCCGAGGTCTTAGCTTACGCGAGGACTCACAATATCGCGCAAGACACGGCCGAGATTACTTCGCACCCCAAGAGATCGCGCGTCGGCGCATCGAAGCCCCGTGCTGCTGCTGCTGCTACTGCATTACATTGCATTTCGCGTCGCGCAAACAGTGCTGCGCCGGCGCGCTCAGGCTCGTTTGCCCGAGTAGAGCCGGGACGCTCGTTCGCATTTCAAACGCGTTTCTCCGGACGTGGAGAGGGAGAGAGCTGGCTTTGCCTTTGGTAAAATACCGGATGTATTCTACGGCGTAATCACACGTGCGAATTGTTGAATATTTACACGCTGCAGTCCCGTGGAGTTGGCGTTCCGAGTCTCGCGCGTACTCACGCCCGCCCTGCGCCGAGTTATTTACGCAGTTTGGGTGTTTCCTAATCACGTTGTTCCGCCTGTTTTTAGATCCGAAGAAGTTGTGTTGACGCTAGTTGCAAAATTATATACTGAAAAATAGGATTATTGGATTATTTAACTAATAAAATTACTAATATAGTTTTTCGCTTTTTCGATAACCCTTTTTTCTTAAACCTATATTTTCAAAAGTATATTATTTCTGTGAATTTCCGATAAAGTTGTAACATTCCCGATAAAATATGATTATTTTTCTTCCCGGCAACGATAAAATACCCGCCCCCATTCCTCGCAAAATCAAAATGCTCGTGTTTTTTCAAGAAAAAAAGATCAGTCGCGTAAAAGTTTTACATTCCTGTAAAAAAATGTTATTTTCTCAAAACGCATGGGTATATAAAATATCTTCCGCAAAGTTAAAACTTTCATATAGTGTTTTCCCCCGGAACCGCGCAGGCAAAGCGGAAAACTAACCGCGACACATTTCATTTCTTATTAGCGCGCGCATTCTTCTAAATCTAATTTCGAAAAACAAAAGAGCTAGCCACGCGTGCGAAGACTCGTGCTTTGTACTTCCGAGGCCGCGTGGAAATGGCTTTCCTCCGGTGTCGGGCAGGCGGTGCAGACGGAAAAAGAAGAAGCCAGAGAAAATGAGAGAGAGAGAGGAGAGGAGAGGAGAAACGCTTCTCTCCGGGAATCGCTGAAGGTATCGCGCGGGGAGCTTTTGCAAAGGAGGCGGACAGGGCCGGGAGAGCGCACGGCGCGCTGCAGAAACAGAGAAAAGTAATGAAAGAGCTGCGGGGAGGGAGAAAAAAGCGGGAGATGGTCGTGAATGAAAATGAGGTAGGAATTCTTCGTGTATGTACGTCCATACGCTCGCAAGAGATTTTCTTAATTTTTTCCCTTTCTTGCTGCATTAAAGTATATGATAAGAGAGGGTGGCGGGGGAAGGGGGAAGATAGCTGAATATAGGCGACGCGCTGCGCGCTTCTTCTCGCCGCAGCGATCGTGAGGGAACTTCTGATTTATGAAAGCTTTAAAATGTGATTGGTCCCTGCCCATATTTCAATTTTTTAACTTGCAGAATTGCTCTATCTTGCGCATATATATACATATATACGCGCTGCTATCTTTCTTTTTAATTTTAAAAACTTTCCTCGGCGCCGAGGAAAAACTGTCCTCTATACTCTACTTTCAATATTTTAGGAAATTTATGCTTTGATAAATGCTTGCACATATGCAGTTCATTACTAGTGCAAGATATGTTATGGCCGAGGAGATGGCGGATCATAAAAATAACCTTATTTGCTGAAAGTGGTGATAATTACGTTCTATTTTTAAAAAGAACTTGAGAGAAATGAAAATAGATATTACTGCACATATTCATAAATACATATACGTAATGCGATTTTCATTGTTACATAAAAATATACGTTACAAGACAAAGCAAAAAGTTATTAGCTGCAACGTAATAAAAGTCTTTTTTCGTAATCTATGTGATTTAAACAGCGAGTCGCACGGAGATTCATAATTCTTTAATGAGGTGTAGCACTTTGCTTTTATCTCCGAGTTCATTTTCGCCGGATTGTATACGTGTTACATTTTAATGCGCTACTTTTCCCAGCGTACACTCTACTGCAGCGAGACCGAGGATAAAAATCTAGAATGGGATTGTTTCTAACGCTCGAAAAAAATACCATAAAATCCTATACTTATACCGTTCCAAGAAAATAATTTCGTTTTCGCAACAAAATTAGCTGTATTTTTACCAAAATACAGCAGGTATAACCCAGCAGCACACTCGGCGATCGGCCAAATTTTTTTTTATTTCATCGCCATTGTTCGGCCTTCAGCGAGCTTACAAAAGCCTTTCGAAGCAAAATTAAAGCAACAAGAAGAACCAGGAGGAGACGCGCGCGAAGAGCGCTCTGCGGGTTTGGCATCGGGCACAGGTACACATCAAATGCTCCATTCAAAGTGTCTCTCTATTCCCCTTTCGTCCGACCACTACCGCGTCAAACCGACCGAACGCCCTCTCTCTCGAAATATATACCTCCGCGAAAAGAAGGGCGGCAAAACAGGGGGAGCGCGCGAGAGAAAGAGAAGACGCAGAAGAAGAAGAGGAGAAAGAGAAAGGAGGAATAAAAACAAGTGGAAATCCCGAATCTCTGCACATGCGGCCAACAAAGAGCCTCGTGTGGCGGAATCGCGCGCGTGCGCACGTCGAACTGCTTGCTGCGAGCTATATACACCTCCCCCCCGGCCCGCGACGCGTGCGAAACTCGCGTTCGCGCACAAAGGAATTAGACTGCCGCGGAACAATGCCGACGCCGCCGCTGGCTGCTTTTGCGGCCTGGCACAGCACGCACGCGTTCGCGCGTTATATATATACGTATACTTATACTACTCACATAAGCAGAACCAAGAAGAGCGTGGGACGGTCGCGCGTATATATACGTAAACGTATGTAGGTACTCACGCACGTTGCCCGATATGCGCCGCCCTCCCTCCCCACGCAAAAGTTTATTGTGCCGATCCATCCGCAGCACACGCAGCTCGTCGTCGCCGCCTTTCTTTTCCCTCGTCTCGTATCGCGAAATTAGCGCTCGCGTTTAAACCTACCGGGTCGCGAGTACAAAGGAGGGTACCTGACACGATTCGAGAGAGCGAAGGGGTTTACGCGGTACGCGACTACGCTTTTTTGAAACTTATATACTTGTGCGGCTGTCGTTTCTCGAAATGAGATTGAGGTTTGAAAAAAAGACGCGTGGATGTCGACATGGCTCTTTTTTAGAGTGAATTTAGCGCATTAATGAAACGATTCCGACGACAGAATTTAATAATCGAAAGCTTTTTGTAGGTCTAAATTAAAGCTTCAACTCCGATCATATTTTACGAAGAATACACGTGCAAAAGTTAATTTTACAATTTCAGACGTATATTTGGAATTTAACGAATTTTATTTCTATTATTATTGTCGGGTACACGGGGGCAGCTATATAGTTAAGAAACCAAACATTTCGTTAAGGTATAACAAATTTAACCTCGAATGTGATTAAGTTAACGCTTATACTTACATATTCGCCGATTTTAATTTAAACGTGTTGCAATATCTGACACGTGGAATAAGCCGGCAAACCTATATAAGGGAAAACGCGTGAATTTTAATTTCATTCATTAGCAGCCGGTGAGAAATAGCGTTCGCTAATGAAATTTTCAACCGAGATTTTCAGATCCCGCAAGGCGAACGCGTATAATCCACTTTGTATAGCAGGCGTGAACGAATAAGCGCAACTTCGTTAATTTTTCAACGACGAGGCGTGCGCGATTAAACAAACAACGACTCTCAACAATTACGTTCGGCAAATCCATCTCTCGCACACGGCGCCTCACGAGCACATAATCACTCGAAAGGATGTATATATACGCGGCGATAATATAGGCGTCCGCGAGGGTGAAGTCCGCACACGGGGAGCAATGCATGCAAATGACGGCGAGATTATGCAAGGTATAATGCAAACATTTTCCTCTAATTATCGCTGAAGCGGTGATTGACTCGATTCATCAAGCTCTATAATATGTATATCTGAAATTTCCGGGATTTCAACTCCACAAAAGCCATTCTCCCGTTATCTCTTATCCGCAGCGGTTAATGCTATATCCTCTATATCGCGCGCTTTCCCTATCCTTCTATTTCGATTCGTATCCGCGGCCAACTCTTAAAACGCCATGCCCCTGTAAACGTCGCTGCAGCGTAATACACTTGCTGGAAGGGGGAGGCAAACGAGTGTCAAAGATCCAGGTCGAGTGCACCTGTTTGTGGCGGCGGGAGAGACTTGGCCCGCGCGCGCTTGCATTACCCGCAAAGGGCCTTTTTCCTCCCTTCCTCCTCCTCCTCTCACTCGCACGCGGCGGCGGCCGACAGCGCTGTAATTACGGACTTTAATGAAGGACTGTAATTATCCGCAGAGCGATGAGGAGAGGGAGAGAGAGGAGAAGGTCAGATTTTCTGTTCCCTCTGTAGCCTCCCTCGAACTTTTTTATTATGACGCGCGTATGGACGACATAATTAAGGATTTGACAATGCTGCGCCCTGTACACACATGAACGCCTCGTAATTGCACATCTCGGGAAATTGGTTCTCTTCTCGCTCTTTTGCTCCCTTTCTTCATGGTCTCGCCGTTGTCCTCCCATCGCGTGCATTCTTTTCCGGCTGCGTCGCGTTTCTTTTCCCACTGCGAGCCGAGCGTGACAGCCGTATTTCCCGGCGAGTAGTTCGTTAATGCTGCGGCAATTGCACGAGGACGCGCTGCACTCGCGATTAAAATTTTTACGCGCAAAGTCTTGGCGACGTCAGCTGATGTGCAAGTAGGTATGCGCCGTGATTGTTTCGCGGTGAGAGTTTTTACTTACGCGCGTCTCGCTCGCGAAATGCGCCGCGCGCACTTTTCCGCAGATCTGTTGTGCTAATTACCCGAGTTCTTGACATGCTCGCGACAACGTTTAATTAGCCAGAGAATAATTGACGACGCCGCGGCACTTTTAATTTACGGTTTACTTCATTGCAGATATATTTTTTCAGTTATTTTAATCAGTGCGCGGTATGTGACACGTTACCAGATGAATCTCAATATGTTTACGAACTAATTTTATGATGATTCTTCGTTCAGCTGCATGATGCGTCATTCACACTTTCCACCGCGAGTGCTCTTTTTCTTTCATAATTTTTTCCTTTTCGTTGCGATGTTGCGCGATGATTCATTCAATCTCCATTCGAATAAAATTCACAAGCTACTCTTTTTATTTGTCATTGAATTCTGCGTGTACTCACAATGCAATGGAAACGTTTATGACACTATTAACTAGATTTTGTACAATATTATTTAGTAATTTCTACAAAAAATACGCTAAGCGCTCATTTTGTCACTAATACAGTAATCGAATGGAGTATGATAGGTATTATAATGTAGCTATATGTGCACCGATTCAACCATTCAGAGAACACCACAAAGACGCTGCAAGCATGTGAGCCAAAGAACCTTATGATCGTCTCTAAACAGCCATTACGGTAGAGCTGAAGGCATGACTAACTCAGATTGGCATTATTGCTTGCACAGCACGAGTGGGAGAAGCTCAGTCGAAATAGTGCATCATCTCGCGGTCTCCAATATTTTTGCAAATTCGTCTGAACCTGAAAAAAAAGAAATGAAATTTTCCTTAATACACAAAATTGAATAGAGTGGTCGATACCATTTGACTTTTTGACTTGTAAAAATAAAAGAACATGTTGTTGATATTATAAATGATATTTATAATATGATAAAAAAATATGTAGGGTATTTCTTCTTTCAAAATATTTTCAAATTATTTGAAAATATATTGTATCAAAACAGAGAGGACATAGGTATTCAAATTGGTTTTTTGTATTATTGATCAATTTTATTCTGAATTGACTCAAAAATCTTATTCTGATTAGAACAGCAAAAATAAAACCAAAAATAATATTTAAAATTGCATTTTCATATATTGTTCTAAATCTACTTCGTTGAGCTTGTTATACTTGAACATCATTATTAAAGATATGAAGATTACATTTATCATAACTATGTACAACGGTTAAAACGTCTCGGTTTGCCAATGCTTTCTCTGCTCATTTTCCCTTACCTATACATCCTTTGAAACTGAAGATGCAAAATGCAACGGCTAAGGTTGGGGCAATAAGAGAGAAAAGAGATAGAGAGGGAGAGGGAGGAGAAGGAGAGAGAGAGAACGAGAACAAATAAGAGAAGTACGGCGTTTGAGAGCCAATTACGGTGCGAGGGTGTAGGAGGAGGTAGACGAGAAGGAGGAGGAGAACGGCGAGCGAACGAACGAACGAACCGTCTCATTCAAACGCATATCCGAACGGCACTAATTTCACAAGGCTCACCTTGAAAAGGAGTTCAAGGCGCAGAGGTCAGGATTCTATGGTATAAAATCGCCGCGAGAGCAAATGGGGATCAGAGTAATGCAATTATTTCCTCGAGATGCCGCAATGGCTGCACTCCTACAAATTGCTTTTTCAGTTATAACTTTTCTTATTATCAGTAATTTGAAGAGTATATATATAGAGCGATTATATTAAAAGGTACTCAAGCATTTTTTCTATAGATTGTGTGGAAACGTATATAGTTACGTTGAATGAATGTATTAATTACGTTTATAACTATAAACGCTTTTACGACGCCGTGAACCTTTTTTTTTCATTTATTTCAAGACGCACTTGCAGCAGATCTCGCGCTTATCGCAACAGTTAAAGACAGCCATTGGTCCAACACACAACTACAGAATTTCATTTAAATGTTTAAGCCTCCAAAGTTGAGATTTACTCTCGTAAACGGAATACTAGCGCGACTACTTCGGGCAAGTTACAAACGTCGTTACAGCGGAACGACCAGTTGCAGGTCACCTTAAGAGACCGCACGCTAGTACACCGCCACACGGACGTGTTTACGTACAGATTTGACTTCGTAAGATTAAACTCACACGAACGACGAATGTAATGCTTACATCGGAGTTTCTTCTGACGACTTTAAGAAAGGGTTTCTATCTCTCGATATGGCTATAATATTTATGAATTTCTGACATCAAGTATTTTTGGCTCGAAAATTACGACCCGATACCGCAGCCATTGCTCGTAAATTGTATCGCCACTAGATCTTATGACACACACACCCTCTCACTATCTCTCTAAAAAAAAAAAAAATTTTTTTATTATTTTGATAAGCGCTTGCATGTGTTTGCATTTCATTCTCTGGTTCAACAACCATAAAAATATAAAAATGAACGTTAAAATCGGAGTTTCGAAAGTATATTTACCGTTACAAAACTCATTCACAAACCATTAATATTTACATCAAAATATATATTTCAGCTCAATAAAATTTGCTCGTACGATGTATTGAAACATTTGTACCAAATAACACACGAAGCGAGAAAATTTCCAAAATATCTCAATCATATATTTTACAAATGGAAGCGATTTAACGCAAAATTACGCTACGAACGTTCCCGAATCATCGCGCATGCAGGCCCTGTACGCAAAAAAAATACATCGATTTATCTTTCGAGCTGTACCAAATATACGCGCACGAGGTCGATCGAGCATCGAAGATAAAACGATAGCTATTTACAATTTGAGCGGCATCCAAAACTCTTTGTTGCCGGTGTTTTTCTCGGGGGATATAGGGAGGGGCAAGAGAACTCGATCGAAAACCTGGCATTTTGGTGTAGCTCGAAAGATAGATCGCCGTCTTTTTTGCACAAGAGGCAGCGATGATTCAGACCGGAAAGCTCCATCACGGACGGTTGAACAGGAGCGGCCGCGAGTCTGATGGCCGCCCTCATCTTGCCATCACCACCACCGCCACCGCTGCCGGGAGCTTTGATACCGCTCATTGGCCCATCGACTTTTCCTTTGCTGGGCGGCGTCGGCAGGATCGTCAAAGCCTTTTTCCAACTAAAGAGAGAGAGAGACAGGTTTGGCAGCAGTAGGAAAACACGATCGTGTGGCTTTTCGAAGCCAATGGTAACTCGATTTAGTGCGCAGAATTGAAAACTCGCGGGGAAAACGATACAAAAGTGCAGTACTTTAACGTAATTACTTACGGGCAAAGAAGTTTACGATCGTATGTTTACAATGCAATTTCATTGTTTGTCCGACGGAAGGCACATTTTACTTTCTTGGTCTTGCCCAACAAATTGAAATTTATTTAAATGATAATTTTAAATTATCGTTCGCCGGCTAGACTATTAACCTACTTTGCGTTTTATTTCAAGTAGTTCTACCAGTAGCTCGTAAAAGCAAAGATAAACAACATAAATTGTTACGTCATGTAGCCGACGTCTCTCCCTCCCTTCTTTCGTCTTTTTCTTCTCTTTGCCGAGCCTCCCGCAGAGCTAAAGTAGGTGACGAAAAGGACACTTAGGTGCGAAAGCTGCCTTCTTCCTTCACGCTTTTACTATCCTAAACAACGTTTTACGCATTGATTTTACTCTAAAAAAAACATGCCCCACTGAAAATACTTTTAGTCTTCCGAATCATAAGCCAGAGAAAGACAATGAAACGTTGAGATCAGCCGATGATACACGCGCCACATTAATATCTCTCCGGGACTTTCCTCTTCCCGCAATACAATACTCGGTTATATATATACACAGAGTAATATCTACCGTTCACTGCATTACTCACTCGCAGCCTACATCTGTAAGACGGCGGCGAAAGTGGACCCGCCGGGCGAACTGCAGGGGAAAACTTCTTTTGGATCGCGGACTTCCGTGTCTGCTGCACACAAAAGCTCACTCGCAGTAGGAGGAAAGGCGTTTTTACTTCATATATATATATAGGTCGCAGCCAACAACGGCGGTGGCACTTTCGCCAGGCCCCGCTCTGCACGTGTGTTCGACGCGAAAGAAGTGGCACTATGCGCCGCGGTGGTCCTTGGCATATAGCAGCCGTGCTAGCTGGTTAGTATCGCGACCGCGGTGGTCGCACAGGAACTGGAGGAATCCCGAGGAGAAAGAGAGAGATCTGTTTAGTGTCTCCATGTAATTCTCACGGAACGCGTGTGTTTTAAGCGGCGCGGGTCCTTGTTGAGGCTTGAGAGACGGCGCTTTGACTCTTCGTATTTTCGCCTAATCTCGTATGTATGTGGAGGATTCCTCTCACGATACTTGTGGGATGTGAATTATTTGACAGGCGTTATCTTATTCTTGATTATACTCGGATGCTTAACTTATATTTCAAAGATATAGAAATCTGAAAAAGAAATATTTATATACTTTAGAACTGTATAATGTTTATAGAGATATTATTTTAGGATCAATCGAAACTACCGCTATATTCCGCAAAAGATAAAGACAAGCCACAGCAGCGATTCGCAACGAAACTATATATATATATAGCTTGTAGCGGAGTGCAGGGGTAACACTTTAAGAGCATCCATAATCTTAGTACACGATCTACATAAGCATTACATTAGCGCAACTTTAGCATCGATAATTAATTTTCATTGCCTCTTCGGTTCTCCACTTGCGTGTATATACACGCGCGCCCGAATCGTTACGCTGCACGCGCTCGCAAGGTCTCTCTCGCAACAAATTGCGCGATTCGCCGTGCCGTAATTGCTAGTCTCTACGCGCTCACGAAGTTCCGTCGTCTCTCTCTCTGTATTCGGAGAGTCGAAATGAGCCACTTACGCGTCGTTTCGGCTAATGGCGTAAACGACAAAACGGCTATACCTCCGCTCTCGCCTTAATACAGCCTAATCCCTTCGATATAAGCCCGGCGTTTCTTACGTCGGAGAGGGAGCGCCCCCGATTGCCCGGCATGTATTTTCAGCCGTTGTTCACCCCCCCCCCCCTCTACCTCTCACCTGCGGGTCAATTTTACGTGGTAATCCTAGAGCTCGCTGGGCTAATCGAGTAATGGACGCACTGGGTACGCGCTTCTGCCCTCGGCTGGCGTCTTGGTGACGGGAGTAATTATAACATTCAGGAGGAAGTACGAGCATGAAGGGAGACGCCCACGTCCGCAATGTTCCCGGTGTAGAAGCATGCTATAGCTGAATTCTTCGTGCAGAGTCGAGCTGGCTTGGAAATTCGGTTGGTATAGGTTGATTTTTAATATTGGCAAAGGTTTAGTTGGACACTCAACAATCTTAACACCGATAATTTTAAAGTTAGTATGTAATTGGTATTGTTGAGTGAAATATATATTTTGTTTCACGTCGATTTATACCAAAATCTAAATAGGTCAGTTATTTTTAGTATTTTGTTACTACATTTAATAAAGCAAAATACGCGCCGATGCTTTAGTAATGCAATATTGTTACACTGAAGAAATTTGTTTGAATATTGATAGAATTACTTGTATTATTCTGTCATTATTTCATTTACATGAAGTCACAGAATTTGCGAGCTAACCATAACCCTTTATTGAACCATTCCAATCAGTTAATATATCAATTTACAAGTATTATTTATTAATTTAAATGTTATAATATAAACTCGCATTACAGTCGATAAAGAATTTGAGAAAATTGTTTCGGTGAATATAAATAAAATTTTAATTAAATTCAGATTCATGGAAATATTGATAGCCAGAAAATTAAAAGCGGAAACATGATACAATTATTAACTTGAATTTTTATCCTGGAAAATAATAATTTAATTTTTATTCTGTGGATTAACACTCAATGCTCGTAACTGATGTATCAATCGTATGGTAAAACGAATTTAATTGGCGGATTCGTGGAAAGACTTCGCGTATACCTCGTAACTAGAATCTCGCACCAACCAACGAAAAATATGCGCTATAGGCTGACTTTGTAAGTAGTTGATTTATAATTTAAATAAATTGTAAATTCGAAGCAATGTGAAAAAGTCATTATCATCATTAGGATTAAATATTAGCCTGAAATTGGTCGGTTCAGTTAAACACTTCAACACTTTATTTCCAAATAACCAACAACTATCTAACAAACTCTCATCAGTCTATCCACTTGAACCAGATCCTCTCAAGTTCTCGTACACCATAGACTCATCTCATCCTATATTCCCTATTAAAAACTTCGATAACCCGAATAAGACAACTAATGCGTAACGAGGTCGCTTGGTAATCAAATCGCATAAGCGAAGAAACTGATAAAAAAAAAGCTCATACGCCAGGACGAGCAACTCGATAGCGCGTTCACGTCGCTGGAGGATGAGGCTCTCGTCGAGTATACGTTGTTGCCAGCAGCCGCACACACGCCTCGGGGAAAGCATCATCTTAAACTTTAGTTGCGGGAAGTTCAGCAGCATATTCACACCAGACTTGGCCCACGTCTGATTACCATCTTTTCCGCTCGATGGAGCAGGCAGCTTATAGCGGGCTCGGGTATTTTCTAGCCGCAGATGATTTTAGAAATTTATCGATGACGCTGACAGCTCCCAATCGCCCAGCCTCTCTTGTAATCCTATAGCGATGCGGCTTAGAGATGACCGACAGCTGGTGTTAAGGTGGCATTAGCCTTTGCTCTCGCATCAAGTAATTTTTGGTCGACGTATCTCGCTCGGACTTCACGTAGAAAAACATATTTTGTCCGATAAGTAAAACAAATATATATTTGGTGAATTACTTTCCTGTATAATTTCAGTGCGCATTCGCAGAACCTTATTTGCAATGTTTATTTTTAATAATAATTTTAATGACATACGATTATATTATATACAAAAATAAATCTCTTATTATTTCGCATTTTATTTGTCAAATATTAATAATTTATATATCTTACCACGAAATAGTAAACCGTTTACTCTTATATAAAGTTACGTCTTAAACGTAACATATTATGACTTTATATAAATTTAATTTTATCGATAACCAAGTGGAGACCTTAAATTTTCTTTATGCATATTAAAAGTCTAATGTTTATACAACATTTCTATCAAGTCTCAAAGCTATTCAGTATTTTATAAACAATGACTAATATGCCATCTTAGGTATGCGTAAGCTGATAGCCAATCTCTTATTGACGAATCTGTATATTTCTTATACTTATTTACAGATCATGATTAAGTTAAATTATTATTGTATTACTAACAGTACTGCTGTTTTAATATTCACACTCACAATATAAACTCAATTTAAATTAAGGCCAAATAACACTAATATCCAAGTAAAACTAAACTGTAAACTCGTGTTCTATTTTTGAAAATCTGACTTTGTTATTCAAATCTTTATGCACAGCATTTAACTACAAAAACTAATTAACTGAACTGCATTCATTATCACAATTCAAGATTATTATGATATCCTCTAATGTATACGAGTTATTAGTTGACCTGCAATTAACCCGGAATTCGCATTATATTTAATTAATTAAAGCACCAAGCATAGATATGACACACGCGCGTTATATGTATATACGCAGCAACCATATTATCTTTCAGAGCCTTATATTAATTTCACAGGGGATATACATGTATATAATCGTTGTATGTATGTCACATTCTCCCGCTAAATCTCGTTCGCTGAAATCTTATACTGATAATTCAATCTTTATTCATCATTTAATTCTCGCGCGTAACTGTTCCATTGGGAACTTATTCTTAAGGAACTTTTTCTTACTAGATTTCTTAATAATTAGTTTAGAATACAATCTCCTTAACATAATAATCCCACCATTCGTACATAAACATATAAATAATAAAAAAAAATCTAGAGTAATATGAACTATACTATACTCGGATTAGATACCTAATTTAAATTAACACAGTTTGCAGCAGGTGCTTTTTCATACAAACATATCGGAAAGTCGATCAAGCTAACAAGTGCATTGAGTTCGCGAAGCCGAGAAAGAGAGAGAGAGAGAGACTATATTTTCTGCAGGCGGCATCCCGAAGTAAGTGTAAATACGATTAGTCGACGCTGCAGCGTGTTGCGAAAGCTTTTTGTATATGCATATCGCGCTTCAGTCTCGTGCGCGAGTTCTTTCCCTTATAGTCGCACGTCCGTTTACGTCCCATATGTGCCTCTGAATACTCTCGCTCCCCCTCTCTATCTCTCGTATCCTCTTTCGCCTCGTTCTCTCGTCATCTTTCGCAGAATTCTTTCTACGTCCGTATACTTTCACATTATTCACACCGATTCACACAATTATCCTAGCATTTTTCCCGTTTGTCTTTATTCAGACAAAAAATCTACGGCAGATGATAAAATTCTATTTAATTAAAGTAAAATTTTTTAAAATCAAGTAAATATTTACTACATTCAACGAAATTCCCTTAACTACAGTAAAATTTTTCAGCGCACAGCAGCAGATTGTATTTGAAAGTTATAGGAAATACCCGCATTCGCCCGTT
Source organism: Torymus auratus (assembly GCA_900474315.1). Classification (NCBI taxonomy): domain Eukaryota; kingdom Metazoa; phylum Arthropoda; class Insecta; order Hymenoptera; family Torymidae; genus Torymus; species Torymus auratus. The sequence goes on from UXGD01001386.1 coordinate 21,882, forward strand.
GTTATAAATTCATTTCGTTCACAACAGGAGCATTTTTCGTGTCTATATGCGTAAAGTAAATGTGCATTTGCATATTTTCACCAGCCAATTCGCGAATTATTCCAATTAAAATAGCACATTGTCTTTCGAAGTTATTTGAATTCATAATGTATTATATGAAAATTACATACAAAATTTTGCCTGCCCTTCAGCTATGCGCAAAACAATAATATTACATATTTTAATAAGCAATTCGGATGTACAATACCAACGATTCATTTAATATGGAACTATATGTAAAAGTTAGTTATAAGTTATAAGTACAAATAATGCACACAAATTCCAATGAAAATTATAATAATTAATGCAAAAATAGAGCAATATAACAGTATAATTATTCGCCCTACAGTGCAATAAAACGATCATAAATATAATAATAGTAAGAGAAAAATAATCATAATTTGGTAAAACGTTTTATGTTAATTCATATACGTTGCGTTTTCATAATCAGATGTTTACAAAACAGCAATCCCCCTCGACCGGCCAAGTATTCAAACGAGGCACTTTACCCAAATCCCCCGCGCTCTTTCAAAATCCCTTTAATATCTGTTAAAAAGGAACACGTCTCACGCGCTTGACTCTCCTTCAAAAAGGAGCGAGAAGCTGCAAGGCGCGAGAGAGAGAGTAAACGACTCGCGGCCACGACGGCGGCGTTTCCTGCACGCCTGTGCGTCTAAAATTGAATTTTCGCGGATTTTTCGTATACACACGCGAAATAAGGGGAGTTTCATCCGCGGCGCTTGCGCTCCGCCCGGCCGCGCAATATCCGCTCCCTCCATAAAACAGAACCGTAAACAGCGCCCGGCGTATAAATTATATTTAAAAGCTAACGTCGTCGAGCGCGCGTGCGGATGGCGCAGCTTTTTCCTTGGGGGCTTTAATACCTCTCCCTAGCCACCTCCGCGCTGTCGTTTACGCGCCCGTCGTAAGAAGAAATCCAAGGTATAGTAGACGCCCGGCCAGGCGGGAATTCAATATCAATGTACCTGCACCGGAGAGGTAAGATTCCCTTTTTCTATCTATCTACTTCTCTCTGACCCTGATGCAGTGCATTATACATATTGCGTAGCGTATGTAAAAACCAGCGCTGTGCGTTACAGCACTGAGAGTTCAGCAGCGTATACATCTCTGTGTATGTATATTAAACGCGATAGGCTTGGCTCTCGCGGAGACAATATCGAGGCTTGGCCGTGGCTCTGCACAATCGTAACTCGAGACGCCGCTGTTGGCCACGCAGTGTGTGATTATACGCACACAGTGTGTGTATATATGTATATCTTGCGTGTAACGCGCGTGGGTGCAAGCCAAAGCAGAAGAGAACCAGAGGGGAAATTTCAACGAACGACTCGCGATAGCGTTACAACGTATATAAGTACGCATTCCCCGAACGAAAATACTTAACGAGCGTGTTTCCGATATATAACGTTACATACAGTGCAGAGTATTTTATTTTTGTGGCCACAACGAATTTGACGCTAATGGGGTATCGCGATCATCGTTGAGCGTAATCAGTGTGCCTCGCTGTGATGATTTGTCTCTGGCTACCGTTCGCGATCAGCTCTCGGGAGTATATCGAGTTACCCGGTTCGTGTTAGACCGGAAAAGTTCATTGCAAGAGCGGCGGCCCCGATAAAAATGCGCTGTATTCGCGAGTGTGCGCCGGGGTAATAATCCGCGAGGAGAGTCTTAGAGCTCGGCTTGTATAATTGCGATATACTGTTACATAAATTCGAGCGGGGGAATGCGCGCACAACGCCTATATATATATACGTATACTATGAAGTCTCTTTTTTTACAGTATGAGAATTGAAATGAAATGCGGTTCACGTGGATGAAGGGAGTTTTATCGATGAGGAATTGTGTCAACCTTATGCATGCACGCAACTAAAAATACCTCGGAGATATTATAGTCTAGTTTCTTTATTGCTTGTTGCAATGCTAACTAATCGCTGATGCTTGAGTGAGCAACGATCGTGTAAGTCTTTATATTCACAGCATGGTTTCAATGTTTTCGTTGACTTCTGTAACTATGATGATATCCCACGCTTTGACTCCAGTTTCCTCTGTATCTATACTGTGATTCTATAAATTTAAGGAAGCGTTCTCTAAAGCAATAATAGTATAATCGTCATTAATAATTATACGTTATACTCATCCGATGAAATTTATTATACTGATGAGCTCATTCTGTGATACTCGTTATATACATTCCGTTAATGAGGATGCAAATTAGTTTTTCTAAAAAAAAACTTCCAAACAAACGAACATCTTCCTACCTCTATCTCGCTCCCGACGACTTTGTCCCCGCCACAAGTCAGCCGTCCCTCTGATTACATCCCGCACTGGCAGCAGCAAAAACTCATTTCAGCGAAATGGCAAGAGGTGCACGCGCGGTAGCATCTATATTACTATATATACCTCTAAGAACAAAACCTGCAGCCGTATATACCAGCGAGAATCTCGCGCGCAAGTATTTCCACGTCGGCATATAACGCGAGCGTTCCCGTGTCATAAAATTATCTCCACACATCCTCTGCCGTGCACACCGTGACGCGTGTATAAAAAAAGCCTTCTAATCACAGCTACAGCGTGCAAAAAGTGCGCGAGAAGCCAGGAGCGCAGCAGCAATCACGTCATTCAAAAATTATGTAGAGCTCGCACTCCTTCTCTCTTAGACGTCACGTCCGTGGCACGCCACTTTCTCGTTTTCCTATACGCAAACCGCGCGCGCGAGGCTAGAACAGCGCACACGCAAACCCGAACAAAGGCACTCGCGAGAAAGAGGATTACAGTGGTGCATTGTTGTTATACGTGTACACCACGTATATATACGTATATAGGGTCTCTCGCGGTATAGTGCGGATGCGCGCCGCGGGAGGAGGAGAAGAAGAAGAACGAGCGAGAGGAACTGCAAGCCACTGCCACCGCCGCCGGCCGGTCACGAACCGTGATTTGCATTCGGCTGTTGCACGCGCGTACACCTCCGAGAGAGAGAAGTCGCCGCCGGTAGCGCTTGCATCCCAAAGGAGGATTCGCCGTCCGTATATACGTATATATATTGGGAGGAAGAGAGAGACGGTGAGGTCGGAACGAAGGCAAGCGCGCGGCATCGTATCGGTGATTGCAAGGAGGGACAGACGCTGACAAAGCCATGGATGTAAATGAGCCGACGCGTTCCAGCGGGGCGCAGGCATTAAAGGCGGCGCGCCGCTAACGAATCCGAGGATGTATATACACCACGGACGACGGAGGAATCGGCCAGAAGGACTTTATTGCGGAGATGCGGGGGAGAGAGAGAAATTCATCGAGGATTGCGATGACCGTAAAGAAGTCACTTTGTATGAGTGTTATTGAATTATGAGAAAACTTTTTCAGATTATATCTGTCAAGCAAATTTAAATCTTTTTATACGAGGGGATGAGGTTTCTTCGGGGCGCTTGTGAAACATTTTATAAGTAAGTGTTATACACGAAAATTCAGCTTTTTTTACTTTTCGAAAGGTGTAGAGAAACTTTTCTCTTGGAAAATGTGAGACTTTTAACTGAAAAATATATCAAAAACCAACGTTAACTCTGAAGTGGTCTCGAGAGCAAAAGAAAACGCGACGTGAAGTTTTCGTGTACGTATACACTTAATTCGCTTAAAAATTTTCAACAGATTCTTTTAGGGGCCTTCATGAAACTCGTTGTTTTCATGCGCCTATACTTAAATTTATTCGTACCTTTTATTGCTTCGATTTGTATAAATTGCACAAAAAGTGTGGAAATTCACTTGATATTCATTTGTTTATTTTCAACTCTGAGTTTCGCGATGAATTCCCAACGTGTTTTAGCGTAAATATTATTCTCTTTCGCTATTTCAAAACTTTATTCCGCTATTTTTTAGTTAAAGCTCAATATACAACCTATAGACTTTTATTGACCATATACGTTAAGTTTTTAACGAAATAACAACTTTATATTCATTTCCTCTCAATAGTTTCGTGTCAAAAATTCCATTTTCGCAGCCGAAAAATACTTGCACTCGATATAAAACATTGATGTCCAGTGAAACGATTTAAATTTCATTAAGCACCGATTTGAATTTCATTCGGAGTGAAAAATCATATGAAACTGCATTCAACGCGCATAGCGTTTATTATTTTAAAAAACACGTGAACCATCAGGGGAATTGGCCATATATCCGAAATAACGTACTATCTATTACCAAACTGCGTCTAATTTAAAAGATAAATAGAGACAGATAGTCGTATAATAGCGAGATAAAGCGAAGCGTATATCAGCGGAGTGATAAAGAAAGGCAAAAAGATCAAGAAGTTTGTAAGGAAAGAAGAAAGAGCGAGCGGCGGAGAAAAGAGGATGAAAGGAGAGAGAGAGAGAATTCGCCCGGCGCCGCGCGTATCGAAGAGCCGTATTTCAGTCCTCCTGACTCGCGGGATAATCTTCCATTCGTCGCGTAATCTCGCCCCGCGCTCACGAAAGCTGCAGGGAACAGCGCTAGCTGCGTCCTCGCGGGGGCAACCCGCGGGCTTGCAACTCGATCCTCTCTCCTCGTGGATCGATTTGCCCTATCCCAAAGAGGAAAATAAGATCGAGGCGGGCGCGCGCCTACACTTATCGCGAAAAGCGCTATAAAATTTTGAATTAGATAGCTGCTACTACACGAGTGCTCCGGAGACGAACGTTAATATCGATTATTTGCAGACGGAGCGATCCGGAGAAATCGCTTTACTGCCGTTTCAGCGGCTGATTCCGAGCGAGGAGGAGAGCGAGATCCCGAAGGGGAAATTTACGGCGCACAGACCGGGAGAGAGGTAGTTCTGCCGGGAGGGACAGCCGATCGCAAAGTATTATGTTATCTGCCCCGGTGAATTCGCTAACGTTTGACTGGTGCATCTCTGTGACAAAGAATATCGCCTCGTTAAAGGAGTTATTTTTGTCACGATAAATGAATCCATGTTTATATGAAAACCATTGCGATAATAATGCCGTATGGAAATTACAAATATTGATCCACATATTGTGTATATGACAATTTCATTTCTATCAACGAAAAAGCAGAAAATCAGCGCATGCGCAAAGTGTTTGATATTAAAATTTCTAGAAATTCAAAATTATAATTATTATATATATATAATAATATGAATTTCTGCGAAATTTAATTTTAAATTTAATTAAGATTATACCTCTATAAAGCTCTTTTACAAATTCAATACAAGCAGCCAGATAATTGCATCTCTTTTGAGTAAGCAGTTTTTAAAAACGCCGAATATAGCCATGAGCAAATTAAATATACTGCAAATATAGATAGATCGCGTATATTATATCCTGTAGGTCTTTCTGTCCATTTCTCATATTCATTCTTTTTTCATGCGCTCTACCATTATTAAAATACTACGCACTCGCGCGCGTAGCAGAAGAAAAGGGGCTTGACGAACGTAATCAGTTTTGCGACTCATTAGGCAAAGGCCTCTTCGCGTCGCCTGCGATCGATCAGTCCCTCTCGAAGAGACTAAATCTCCCTCTCCCTCTGAGTCGCTATCTCTTCCTCTCTCTCTTTCTCCGTCGCTTGCTCATGGCGATCAGCTATACGAAGAGCGCAAACTCTTTGCCGCTCTCCCTCTCTCCTTCGCTCACGTTCATCCTCCTTCTATCCGTCCGTCTCTTCATTCCGTTAAAATCTCGCTGGTGCGAGAAAACCGGCTAAATTTAGACGTCGTCTCCTCGGAAAGCGTTGAACCCGCGCTTGACGTCTGGTTTGCTGCCGCGCCGCTGTTGCTTCTCACGTGTATGTACACACATACATACGCACACAGGTTTGTAATTTCTCCGTAACTTCTTCGTCGTTCTCGAGATAACCGCTTTGACGCATTTCCCGACGTAAATTTCAGCTATATACACAAGCTCCGGCGTGTCTGCGTGTATATCTCTGTACGTATGACCGGTTCCTCAACTCGATGTGTTTTATAGTTTGTCAAAACAGTTCTCAAACATAACATCAAGACAAGGACACGCCGCCTCAGCTTTTATACTTGCTGGGTTCTCTCTCTCTCTCACTCCCTCCCCCTGTCTCTCTCCGCTCTCCATTTCTTTCCCGCCGACAAAATCTTTACGAGCCCGAGAAAGAGTCTCGAGTTGCAACGAACGCAATGAAAGAGCCCCTTGTTACCCTCTCGTTCTGCCCCCTCCCACTCTCTTGTGGGTGCACAAGCGACGGTTAAACGCCTCTCTCCTTCTCTCGCTCTCTTTCTCTCTCTTCCCCTTTTAGAGATACATATAGCCCCGCGCGCGAGTGCGCTACTTTTGCAGTTGAGCTCGACTGCTATACTTTTCCGCGTTTCGCCCGACGCGAAAACAAGGCGTATATTGAGGGGATAACGAGGGAAATGGAGCGAGTAGAAGAGAGAGGGAGGCAGAGAGAAACAGAGATACTGTGGCCAGGCCGTTAATGACCGACGCGCACTTGGCGAGGAGCGCGTGGTAAATCTTCAAAATTTATCTTATCTCCGCCTTGTTTTTTAAGGGCGCCCCGGAGCTTTTCTCGCTCTCAGGCCTCTCTTGAATAAAATTCATTCAGCATGCAACGCTCGAAGGAGAAATAATGGCCGCGTTGATTGATTCGAAATGGGGACCATTCATCTGCCTCTCCCCACTCCCTTTCTCTCTCTCACTCTCGCGAAGAGTTTAACGAACGTTATTCACTCGACGGCCATTCTGAAATCACACGTGTGAATACTATATATGGCAGTCCTTATATTCGACAGAAGTGTTATGAACTTGTGGTGAAACTATTGGATCGAAGTGATGTAATAATGGGTTTTTAAAAGTTTTGAAAAAGTTCATCGCTGAAATAAATGAGACTTTGAAAAAACGATCCGTTTTCAAAAGTTTCTATGCTCGTTACCGTTGAGAGCTCATCTGCCTCATTGAAACAAAAATAAGAGTTCATTAAATTTTCAGAGGCCCTATCAACCGTGGATTTGTTCATCAATATTCTTCTAATAAAATATTCATTTTAAAACCTCATTTATCTACTTCACTTTATACACAATTACACCCGTTTGAAATCTCAAACGCACACATATGTTCTCGTTAACAAATTGAAAAAATATTTACAACTCAACACGTGACGGAATAACTCGGCAAGCTAATAGAGATAAGATAAACAGAAGCCACGTATACACGATGACGTTAATTCGCGAGCATGGAAGACGCTTAGGTGGCAATGCTGTAATATACGACATCCACTGCACACACGTAGCTCGCGATATCTGGAGCGCGTCGTGAAATTAATTGGGTGAGCGTTAATTAGTTGCATCGACTGAGAGAGAGAGAGAGAGAGAGAGAGAGCCAGAAAGAGAGTATATACCGCTCGTCATCGTCGTCGTCGACGACGCTACATCAGTACGCCTGCGTCGAGCGTTTTGTTTTTACAGAGCATTTGTAAACGTAGATTGCCTACCTCGTATAACGAATGAAAATGAAACTCTCAATCCGCGACAGTTTGACATGGAATTCGTTGACACAGTTTTCAGCAGGGGTACGAGTATAGTTGAATTTTCTTTTTTCATATTTTGTTTAATAGGTATACTTAAATATTATAGTGTAAATGATGAAATGATGTATTGAAATCATCAACATCTTCTAACCAATACAAAAAACATTTATAACAACTTCAAAATGAAATAAAAAGTATAAGATTAGCTTTATATGTGACAAAGATTACAATTTGATATGCTTAAAAAATTTATCTTCATCTACCTGCTTTTTGTAGTGCAAAAAAAGTAATAAAAAATTTTCAAACTATTCGTTCGTACCCGTACTCTTTTTTCAGTGTGTTTTATGATGATTTTCACTTATTTAAATTTAGAATATATGAACAAGCGACGACAACGACCTAGTTATGAATATTTATTTTTTCTTATTTAGGTAACGCAGATTTTTTTTTAAAAGTTGTATATCCTGAAAGCAATCGTAGCATGAATTTTTAATGTAATTTATAAGGTGATTCATTTTTCAGGATGATTTTACTCGGGAATGGCTATTATATGCTCAGACAGTAAACGATATAGGTATATTGTATCTAAGGAATCCGAACACGCTAACGGCACTCCATTAATATTAGTGATCAATCATGTTTAATGGAAAAATATTGTCCGAATCTCTCTGCGCGGATGGAAAAAATTATGATTGGATGGTCTAGTGAAAGTATCTTTTTATAGATGTGGTATTGATCTTTCTGTATGAGTATATAGATATATGTTATTCCACGGATAAAATCTATAAGTCAAAACAGATGAATTATAAATGTCTCATAAAAAATTTGCGGGAATAAATCTCTTAATTTTCCAATTTCCTTGAAATTCCAACGAATTTTGTTTTTTAATGGAAATTGATTTTATTAAACAGATTATATTATTCATTATTTAGGTATGGATTTAAATACATCCGACTGATATTTTTATATATTCTACGGCTTCTTCAGCAGGACTTTATTCATCTATTACGAAATTAATATATTTTATGCATCTCTGTAATATTTCCGAATAAATTTTATTTAAGTTGGTTTATCATCCTAAAATTGGGTGGGCAATGTGCAAAATGAAATTAAAATTCAATTTGTTAAGCCTATATCTGTAAGTAATTTTTTCTTTCTAGCAAAATTGACGAGTAAAGATTCAATAAAAAATTAAAATACTTTGAAACTATTTAAAATACGATAAATCATTCATTACTTTCTAGAAAATATAACTTTCAAAATTTCTTTTATGGTAAAAAATGATAAAATACTATAGCGGATTATTTATTAAAATCATCAATTCAAAAGCGTTACTCTTAAAGTAATAAGTAGTTAAGAGTTTTACTATTTTTTATATTTTGCGCATACTAAAAATACATTAATAAATTTCAATAAAAATGATAAACTCACATGCTGGTGAGCTAACGGAATTCCACATTTGAGTTTGGCTGATTTTTCGCTCTTAACAAAGTGATGGATAAATTGGAAGAATGACTGGAATATCATGATTTCGATTTCAAAGTCTATGCTATGTGATATAAATATATATATCTAAAATCACCAGGTGTCGCTGAAACGAAAGTAGCAAATTCAATGCTTCTCAGTTTGAAGTAAAGGGTTTGTTACTGAAGTTTATCATTTAAGAAAAAAAAAATTGGTCATTTGCTGATCCAATAGGCTATACAGGTAAATAAAAAAAATATTATATTAATATTATGTTATTTCTATTCATTTTTAATGTATGTAGGAACATCAAGATTACTTCAATTTTTTATTTCGAACGCCTACAATATTGAAGTTACAATTTCGCAGATATCACGTTGTCGATTTGAAATAAGTGCCAGCACGGGATCTGCTTCGAAAGAGTACAAACTCTCGAATGGACGATTTTTATTAAAAATTTTTTCAAAAAGCCTTTCAAAATGCAATTTTTATAAGAAAAATGGTTTTTTATTTTGAGTCATACCCCGCGTTGGGACGAGAACCGGGGATTCTGAGTTGGATTACGTTTTCGAAATGGACTACGAGTTTGTACTTTTTCGAAGTCGACGATATGAACTGAAAATTCGCTTAGTTAGAATCTACCATTATTCTGATACTGAAAACTAATATTAAAAATTTAACTTCCAAATTTAAAGAATACAATATCTCAAACTTCAAATAGTCATATATTTAAGGACCATTATCCAATTCCCTTCACCACAATGCACCTTTATCGAAAAAACAACGCGAGTGGATCTGGTCTCCAAATTAAAGCGCAGAAAACAAAACAGTTGGAGAAACATAAAGCCCGCAGCTTCACCCTAGTCGGAGAAATACAAACGCTCTCTCTCTCTCTGCCGCGCGCATTGAATCCGTAAAAAAGACGAAACGCACAAAAAAGGAACGAGGCGCTCCTCCGGGAAAGACAGATGGGCGCGAGAGCGAGCACAGAGACTGGCGCACGGGGGAAGGCAATGAGAGAAATGGAGATAGGAGGCGGGAGACGTATATATAAACGCGGAAAAGCGCAAACGGTTTCGAGCGACGAATTATTCCCGCGAGAGTAAGAAACGCGCCCGTGTGCGGGGCGTACTGTGTGTATATATACACGTATATATGTATACAAGTAACGCGCGAGCGCGCAAGATCGGGTGAAATCTATATCTCGGAAGCTTTAAAAAGCTTGCAGCGAGCGCTAGGAGCTTTCTCGCTTTGGATGGAGTTCCGAGACGGCGACGCCGGTGTTGTAACGGGACACTTTATCCCCGCCTCGCGTCCCGGCGCTTCTTCCGGTCGCGAGAGCACGGGGGAGACGCTTTTTTCGCGCGCGGAAACGAGCGCGTGTATAGACGCAATACACACATATACATGCACACACACAGTTTCTGGGGCCAGGGGCGGATAGCAGCTTTTTTCGGTCGCGAAAGTTGTTGCAGTTCGTAAAACTCATTTCTTTTTATGACAACCTAATTCGTATGTGCTAGCCGCGAGTGCACGCGCGCGGGGCCGCGCGTATTCAAAATGACCGGGAATAAAATTTTACAACGTTTTTCCTGATACGGGTTTCTGCGCGAGGTCGCCGAGCTACAAGCTTAAAAAGCTATATCGCTCGAAAGTAATTAAGTTTTTTATTTCTCCGCGAAGCAGCATTTCACTTCTGCGATCTTTCTGCACGCGCTGGAAAAGATTAAAATGTGCATAGCTGATTGTCATTGTTTTTCAACTGCAGTATGCTAAAGCGAGTCTTGAGGTTCTTTTGTACAGTAAATCGCATGAGCGGAGCGATGCGTTCGGTTCTCGGTAGAGCTTTGCGCAAGGAATTCGCATCGATTCCCGGGATGCTTTATACCGTACAGTATATTTTCCTCTTACAGTCAAAGGTGCTTTATATCGTTGCATGCTAAACGATATTGTGATATTGTCCTGTTTTGTTTTGTAAAAAGTAGATCAATGAACAGCTTCGTACCAATCAATATCTGCTCGGTATAATTATTTCTATATTCTTTTATTTACAATGGAAAGGTGGTATAAAGATTTACAAAATAAAGCATTAATTCAGCTGTTTTATCATGTTTTTGGATAACAAAAATTATACCATTAATTGCATTAAAATGAGGGTATACTTACTCAATTTTTGTTTTAGTACAATTTTTACACACATTTTTTTTCATCAATGTGTTTTCAATCGATAGAGTTTGATCTGACACCTCTTGAATGGTGTACTAAAGCTTCGTGTGATTGAATGAAGAGTTTTTTTAATTTTAAATAAAAGATCACATAACTTTTATCAAAATTCAGTTATTATAGATTAAATAGACGTGGCTTCCATCATATTTTTGAATAAAGGAGCGTTTTCCGAAGTTTCAGCAAAATCCGTGACCAAAATAAGTGAAATTGAGCGCTTATCGATCTGGCACCAAACTTTTCGGATTTACCGGGTCAAAATACATGTGAAAAACTTTTGCGTCAGTATATGGACCTCGCGAGACTCTGAATTCCTGCAGTAGCTTCTAGACTATTACCATAAAACGAGTTTGTCCCAAAATTATTACCAAAAAATTATGAACTTTCCGATACAAATTTGTAAATTTTCTTCCAAAATTTTTCTCTATACATTAACCTTTACCAGTTTGCAATAAATAAGACCGTCGGAAAAGCCTATTTTCGTTCAAATAAGGCCAAACATTACTGATGTATCAATGTATCTCATTACTGCGTAAGCTATTCCCGTCTTCGAAAACAGCTCTGCATATACGATAAAGTACCCACGGTACAGAATATATAATAACCTGTGGTATAAGTTAAGAAGCGCACGACTCGAAACGATCGAATCCTAAAAGAAAGAGGGAGACAAAGATTGTGTGTCGCATGTGCACCAATAAATATTCCCGGCGCGCACTGGCAAACAGTCTTTTTGAGGGCTTTATCAATTCCTTCCCGTCATCGAGCTAGCGACGAAGGAGAGGCACACAACGGCGCAGAGTATAAAAAGTCCCTTTTCGGGCTAGCCATCCGGTGAATGCATCGATGCATCCGGCATATAAATAGACCGTCGTCGTCGTCCTCGCGTCTCTCTCATCCCTCCCGTTCTTTCAGGAGGCACACGCGATGAAAAGCCTCGCGCGGAAGCAGCCCGCACCCGGTCTATATAGACGTATATACACACGTATATACCTATGATGATGGTAGGCGAGTGTCCTTGCCTCTCGGATTTAATACGCGCGCGCGCCTCATGCAGTCGGGAGCAAAAGGGTCGAGACGAAGGTGTACGTTCGGGTACAAATAGAAAGGTGACGACGAGGGAGGGAGAGAGAGTATAGCGAGGCTGGATTACGGCGTCGCGATTGTGATTCAAGAGGCCGCGTTTCCGGCCTGACGAATTTCGGAATTTGATTTATGACGCCGATGTCGCCCGGAATTATATACCTACACGAGGCTGGGCTATATGCGCGGCTGCAGCTTCCTCTTTAAACTTCTCTTCTCTCTCCCTCGCTGGTGCGCACGGATCGTATAACTTTGCGTCTAATGAAGATGCATACTCCCCGGGTTCGCGAAAACGCGAAATTATCATCGTCCCGGATGCCACTCCATTTTGCGTGTCCGCCTTCCTGCGAACTTCTCAGCGAGCGCGAGTGCTCGCGCGCCAACATTGATATCAATCAAAAGGTTTATAGGCGCGCGGAGCTGGATACGAACTGATCCCGCTTCGCGCGCCCCCGTGTGCCCCGCGCGGACTATATATCGTATATGATGTGCATTGTGCGCTTATAGGATCTGCCGAGCGCGTGGTATTCGGAGGAAGTGTCGGCTACTATAAAGTCTTTCAGAGCTCTGCGGTTGTAATGCTAGATTAGAAACGTGACTTTGAGGAAAATTTTTTTTTTATCGATTCATTTGATAAACATTACGTTTTAGTAATCTAATGTTTGTGCAGGGTGTGAACGTGATTCATATCCCTTCGGAATTCGATTGTTATTTCTGGGTGATTGATGAAAAACCCTTTTAGAATAATTGTAAGGACTGTTTTTTAAATAATAATTGAACGTGTCCTTTTATTCGTAAAATCAATACTGACTCATGCCTCCGCTTTCGAACCACATATATATATATATATCTACAAACTTCTCGGAAAATGCAATTTTCATTGAGAAAGGAAATTGTTATTTTAAATTAAGGGTTCATACCACTTTATTACTTTCGAAAAATCGATTTTTTTTTTTTTTTTTTTTTTACTGAATTTCGAATGCAAAACATATCAAAAATACTGTGTACAAATTTTAAAACGATCCGATCATTGCAAGTGTGTGTTTTATCGATTTTAGTTTGGCACACTCTATGGCGATTATAAGAAAAAAAAAACTTTAAACGCGTTTCTCTCAAAACCACTTTTTTTCTGTTGGCGGACACGATTTGTCAAAAAGTATTCAACCGATCATTCCCAAATTTTTACCACGTCTTCGTCACATGTATAGCTATCACCAGAACTAGGATTATGTCAAAATTTCAATTCCAACTATGTTTTTTAACTGAAAAACGAAGCAAAAAACCCGATTTTTCGAACAATTTTTTTAACAGCCTATTTTGTTATTTTTGCATGAATCTTAAT